>CM059799.1:5532961-5585461 GCA_030435695.1 Brachymystax lenok tsinlingensis
CCAAAGGGCATCCTGACAACTTTTTTTTATTTTACCTTTATTTTACTAGGCAAGTCAGTTAAGAACAAATTCTCATTTTCAATGACGGCCTAGGAACAGTGGGTTAACTGCCTTGTTCAGGGGCAGAACGACAGATTTATACCTTGTCAGCTCAGGGATTTCGATCTTACAACCTTTACAGTTACTAATCAAATCAAATTTTATTTGTCACATACACATGTTTAGCATATGTTAATGCAAGTGTAGCGAAATGCTTGTGCTTCTAGTTCCGACCATGCAGTAGTACCTAACAAGTAATTAAGTAACAAGTAACAAGTAACAAATTCACAACAACTACCTTATACACACAAGAGTAAAGGAATGAATATGAGTATGTACATATAAATATATATATAAATAGTCCAACGCTCTAACCACTAGGCTACCTGCCACCCCAACTGTGGGAAGCATTGAAGTCAACTTGGACCAGCATCCCTGTGGAACGCTTTCGACACCTTGTAGAGTCCACGCCCTGAGGAATGGAGGCTGTTCTGACTAAACAATCCTGTTTTGATTAGTTCCATTTGAGTGTATTAGCTGCGTTTTGAACCAAATCAGCATTTCTCCTAAATCTCTCCCACTGGGTGACTCCTCTCAGTTTGGTGGATGGGACCACCATCTCCCTGTGTAGATGTGTAGAAAGGATGTTGAATAATAATAATAATAATAATAATAATAATAATAATAATAATAAACAACATTAATCAATCTGACTCCATTATTATTATGTAAATAAATGCACCGGGCCCTGTGCGTCTCTGGAGGATCTAGCAAGATAGCGAATCATAGCATCACAGACTAGAATGAACATGTGTCTGACGTTATGAAACTAGATGCGTATAGCTATTCCTGGCGACACAATGTTCTAGCATTCATTTATTGAGGCAAGCAGCTCAGGGAGTTAAGCATGTACCATGTGTATAGTGTAATTCACAACTATCGGTAGACCGACTAAATTATAGGCATATAGTCAATCAAAGAGTTACTCTGTAAAACGAGGAATGCATTTACTCAATTAAACTAACATAATGTATTAGTCACTAAATAACTGACTCTCAAACAATTCCACTGTAAAATTCCGGACAGAAATTCTTCGGGGTTTTGCCTGCCATATAGTTCTGTTATACTCACTGACATTATTTTAACAGTTTTAGAAACTTCAGAGTGTTTCCTATCCAATAGTACTAATGTGCATATCCTAGTTTCTGGGCCTGAGTGGCATGCATTTTACTTTGGGCACGCCAGACTCTCCAAACTTCTGAATACTTCCTCGGTGCCTGTAGAGGTTATCCAAATTCAAGTGTGAACTCACCATCAACCCAAATGAATATTTCTTAGCACTTTGCTAGTGACATCAAGAGGCAGGAACAACACACCCAGATTCTAATCCAATCAAATCAATTTAAATGTTATGAGCAGACAACAGGAATGTGCCTGATAACCAATCGACCCAACGTACAATTTCAATCCCAGTCACTTGAAAAATACATCAACCAGAAACATACAATACAATAAGACATATGAGCTCTTTATAAGCTTTTGAAGCAAACTAAACACATACATGTTATTCACACAGTAACATTAATTTAGTCAATTCACGTTTTCATCAATCACACCTCTCCTGGCATCAGTGACCACAGGGCTTCTGTGGGAGCGTCTCTTCCTCGAGATTGCCACAGATAATCTTGACCCCTATGATAGCCCCCAGATGGTCTGCCATTCAAACAGTGCCATGAATTGTGATTGAGTCATATTTTATTTAACCAGGCAAGTGAGTTAAGAATGACACTGGCACAATTGTGCGCAACCCTATGGGACTCCCAATCACAGGCTGATTGTGATACAGCCTGGAATCGAACTAGGGTCTGTAGTGACGCCTCTAGCACTGAGATGCAGTGCCTCAGACCGCAGCGCCACTCGCGATCCCTATAATGGCGATTCGGACCCAACCGTTAATGTATACATTGTTGTGCCCCTGGCCTGAGGGAATGGAAGTTCAATATGTAGCTAGATGTAGAAGGCTAATGTAAACTAGCTAACGTTGTCCATGAATGGAAGTTAGGTTAGCGAGCAATGATTTTAGCCAGGTAGCCTGGGACAACAAAAAAAATTAAAGTGTGTACTGTATGACGGAGTGATAGACCGTTTGGTCTACATGAAAGAGAGGAGAATGGCAGTGGCAGTTCTCTACAAGTATGGTGAGTCAACTTATGTTTACTTGCACGAATGCGCACCAGCACGCAGACACAGAGAAATCAATACCATCGACAGCCACATCCTATTCAGTTTACGTTGATTGGACTAAAATTGTTTTTGGTATCTTTTTAGTGGTCATTGTATTAGACTAAGCATTAGGTGATTTGATGATGTTGAAATGGTGCTGGAATAGTGTAGAACTACAGAGAGTTACAGGAAAATACCAAAGAAAACAAGAGCTGCCGGTACCCCCTGTATATAGACTCTGTACCGGTACCCCCTGTATATAGCCTCCACATTGACTCTGTACCGGTACCTCCTGTATATAGCCTCCACATTGACTCTGTACAAGGACCCCCTGTATATAGCCTCCACATTGACTCTGTACCGGTACCCCCTGTATATAGTCTCCACATTGACTCTGTACCGGTACCCCCTGTATATAGCCTCCACATTGACTCTGTACCGGTACCCCCTGTATATAGCCTCCACATTGACTCTGTGCAGTACCCCCTGTATATAGCCTCCACATTGACTCTGTACCGGTACCCCCTGTATATAGCCTCCACATTGACTCTGTACCGGTACCCCCTGTATATAGCCTCCACATTGACTCTGTACCGGTACCCCCTGTATATAGCCACGATATTGTTATTTACTGCTTCTCTTTAATTATTTGTTATTCTTATCTCTTACTTTAATTTTTTTTTATTTTCTTAAAACTGCATTGTTGGTTAATATAAGTAAGCATTTCATTGTAAGGTCTACAACCTGTTGTATTCGGCGCATGTGACAAATAACATTTGATTTGATTAGATTTTTTGAATTATCCCAACACATAGGTTGTAATATGGCTTCCCAGAGATTTTACACACTCACTGCTACTGAGAGAGAGAGACTTGGGGTCTGCCAGCCAGGAAATAATTCACTATTTATTTTAGAATAAGTTGAAATTTTTTTCCAACTTAAGTTTGCAATTTTAATTTAGAAAATAAAGACAAACGGCATGGGAAAAATGATTGGCACCCTGAAGCTCGTACTGTCTTTGGCCGAGCTCACTGCAAGTAAATGCTTCTTGTAGCCATCAATGAGCTTGTTGCACCTTTCTCCCGGCAATTTGGCCCATTCTTCAGCAGTAGCAAACTGCTCTACTTATTAAAATGTTTGAGTGTTGCTGTTTTCTGCTCTCGCCATTGGTTATGGATTTGATTCACATCTGGACATTTCGCTGGCCACTCAAGAACAGTACGGCATCTCTTCTTGAACCATTCCAAGGATGCTTTTGACATGTGTTTGGGGTTGTTGTCCTTTCAACCGAGATAGAGACACAGTTTTTGGACACTTGGTTGAACATTGCACTCCAAACTTGGATCTACTTTTTTTGTTTAACTCTCCAGCAGACACGGTGTAGCGCTTAGCTTTCAGCCTTTTTTTGCAGATGTCTTCAATACTGTTGTGGGTAATCATGCTCCCTTTCAAAAAAATAGGTTGATTGAAAACCTGGGACACCCCAGAATGATCAGAAGCCATTCATAAAAGAGATGATGCTCGGGTCGAGGTCAGGGACACGGGCTTAGGCCCCGCAACTGGCAAGCGTATTTGAGCAACTGAGGAATCATTGTGTAAGACAAATGAGAAAGGCTCAATCTGATTATTATGCAACCACTCTTTCGGATTGTAATGGGGAACCGCGGCTAAATTCTGGGAAACTGTCAAATCCCTGAAGGGTTCTACTTCCTCGTCTCTGCCACAACAAATTGATTCAGACACTGGCCTCATTACGGGAAAAAAAAATGCTCTATTAGTTGATGCATTTAATCACCATCTCTTTTAAATAACTTCTAAGCCTATTTACAATGATATTTGGCTGGATGCTGATAAAGGGGGAACTTGCTGAATGATCAGAGAAATTATAGTCAAAACTTTTATTTTAGCGTATTGACAGAAAAAAGTCCTGGATGCTTTGCTAGCAACATGAAATCCAAAGGGATCCCGGTCTGCTTAAGGTGTGCAGCGCCCATCATTGTCGGCTCAATAAACCCACAGTCTTCATTTAAAATTGTTATCAGGAAATATTCCAAAAGTATGGAAATCAGCTCTTGTGCTTCCACTCCATAAGGACGGGGATAGTAGGGATCTTAGTGACTTTAGCCCCATTTCAAGGCTTCCTTGTTAAGCTAAGATTCTTGATTCAGTTGACACATCCTGTATCACAAGGCTGGCTGGACTTCGATAAAGACCCGTAGATCTCTACATTTACAACCCGTTTTGTTAACAAGGTCCTACTTTCATAAACTTCCGTCTCGTCTAACTTTGCTGTTGAAGTACAGACACCCGAGTTGCCTAACCCGTTAACAGGATTGGTTAACTCTTCAGGTGTCTAGGTTCTCTACCGAGCTAAATAAATCTGCTTTTAGATTGGTGGGATAGAGCAGTATGAAGTGTAGGTGTTCCTCTTGTCCAGGTGGGATAGAGCAGTATAAATGTAGGTGTCCCTCTTGTCCAGGTGGGATAGAGCAGTATAAATGTAGGTGTTCCTCTTGTCCAGGTGGGATAGAGTAGTATAAATGTAGGTGTTCCTCTTGTCCAGGTGGGATAGAGCAGTATGAAGTGTAGGTGTTCCTCTTGTCCAGGTGGGATAGAGCAGTATAAATGTAGGTGTTCCTCTTGTCCAGGTGGGATAGAGCAGTATAAATGTAGGTGTTCCTCTTGTCCAGGTGGGATAGAGCAGTATGAAGTGTAGGTGTTCCTCTTGTCCAGGTGGGATAGAGCAGTATGAAGTGTAGGTGTTCCTCTTGTCCAGGTGGGATAGACCAGTATGAAGTGTAGGTGTACCTCTTGTCCAGGTGGGATAGAGCAGTATGAAGTGTAGGTGTTCCTCTTGTCCAGGTGGGATAGACCAGTATGAAGTGTAGGTGTTCCTCTTGTCCAGGTGGGATAGAGCAGTATAAATGTAGGTGTTCCTCTTGTCCAGGTGGGATAGAGCAGTATAAATGTAGGTGTTCCTCTTGTCCAGGTGGGATAGAGCAGTGTAATGTGCAATTGAGATTGTGTTTTCCGTGAATCTATTAGGGCGTTATGCAAATTGGATTGAATCCAGGATATCTGGGATGATGGTGTTGATCTGGGCCATGTCCAGTCTTTCCAGACACTTCAGGATGACAGATGTGAGTGCTGTTGTGACGTGACTACCATTAATGTGATGACTGTCATTTTTATCAAATCAATTAACTATATTTAGTTTTTACATGATTTAAATTAATCATGTAACAATTAACTCATTATCAATCTTGGGGCACTATGGGAAAAGTTATTTAACGAGTTACTATCTCCCGACTGTACATATACAGTCGGGAGATACATCAATAACAGTAAATTATTAATTATTACCTCATGTCAGTCTCATTCTGAACGTCGTTGACTTCATAAATCTGCACGAACCCTAATCTAAATTTTACTAACTAACTAAATAATCTCACAGAAATACATGAACACACACAATTAGGTTGAATTGATGAAATGAAAAATCCCTAGTGGACTAACCCGATATGACGGCTTGTTACACAATGAAAAGTCCCTAGTGGACTAACCCGATATGACGGCTTGTTACACAATGAAAAGTCCCTAGTGGACTAACCCGATATGACGGCTTGTTACACAATGAAAAGTCCCTGGTGGACTAACCCGATATGACGGCTTGTTACACAATGAAAGAGGTGGGGAAAGAAAGAGCGGGAGAAGGAGAGACAAAGGAATTCAACTATCGTACATACACTTGAATAATACGCTCATCATAAATATGGATATTTAGCACCCCAGCAACCGCTCATTCGGATTTAGAAATGCAACACATATTTACACTTAGATGTCTTTGTCTGTCGTCTCTGTTGAAACCACTCGATCCGTCTGTTACGAATAGTTAAGAGAGAACGTTTCTGGTTGTGTAAGTCTCTGGTTGTCCACCAGAGGTCACAATGTCCTAAGTTGTAGTAGGCTTCTTTGTCTCTGAGTGTTCGTTAGACATGGATACATCTAACGTACCGCACAGTGTTGATAGGGAAATGTTCTACTTTTATCGTGTCGTCTTCAGGATCGCGTTTCCTAGACTACGTTACATGCAGAGCTGCAGGCGGAGCATGCCTTAGTCTAGTCTTCTTCTTCTCTGTTGAGTTTCAGAGGACCACGCTGTCGGTCACGCTAGTCTGTATTTAACCATTTCAACGTGTAGCCCCCACTCCCCACCCCCTCTCCTCTCTGGTGGGACGGAGGGGGGGCTCTCTTTGATCCCCACCCAGGAGGGAAAACCATGACAGTGCTACAGGACAATAGTCATTTAGACAGGTTGCCTTTGATTTCTTGGGAATAGAAACAATGCTTGTAAGCTTGTAACATGTCGGGATTACAGCCGGGGACAAGGAGAGGTTGAATATGTCCGTGAAGACCCTTGCCAGCTGGTCTGCTCAAGCTCTGACGGACGTGACTGGGGATTCCGTCTGGTCCGGCGGCTTTGCGAGTATTAACCCCTTTTTAAAAGACTTACCGGTACTCACATCAGCCACAGTGAATGAGATCCCACAGTCATCCGGAACAGCTGGTCACCCGGCTCACACCCGTCCTCTGGAACAAACGCCGAAGCAGCATCAGCAAAGAGAGAGAGAGAGAGAGAGAGAGAGAGAGAGAGAGAGAGAGAGAGAGAGAGAGAGAGAGAGAGAGAGAGAGAGAGAGAGAGAGAGAGAGAGAGAGAGAGACTAACTATTGTGGTAATGAGTAAGTGAGAAGAGGGAGATTAGGAGGGACAGGAGGAGAGGCTGGAGAGGGATATTGTAAAAAAGTGAAAAGATTTTTGAGTGGAGAAAAGTGTGTATGAGAGTCTCTATGTATGTGTGTGGCATAGAGAAGAGCGGAGTATCTCTGTTACCATCTGGTAAGCGCTATCGGATCATCGAGTCTTGAACCATCAGGTTCCCGAGACGGCTTCTCTACCACCGGGCCATCAGACTGCTGAACATCTAACCCTAGCTGTCTCCCTGCACTGACCTGCACCTCAGTGACTGTTTGCACAACACGCTCTCACAGTCTGACGTCGGAATTAGACATTCATCCATGTTCATCAAAGTTTCAAAGTGTTTTAAGGTTGAGAGGGTCAGGTGACCAACGGGAGTTATGGTCGCTAGTCACTAGAGCTCTACAAACCCGATACCTCTGTCTTATATTTCATTACAATATTTTGAAAATGAACTCTTTTAAAAAACGACCCCAAGACTGATTAACAATGCCGACTACTCAAGGAGACAAGAAAAAGCGTTGCTTCTCTGACTTCTTCGTCTATAGTTAAGTGTCAGAAGACAGCCTTCAGCACTTAAACTGAGGCCTTAATAGCTTTTGGGATTTCTGAGCCAAGAAACAGAACTCTCTCGAGGCTATGCTACAACGGGTGTTAGCTGAAGCGGTGATACCACTCAACAAAAAACATCAAGAGACTTTGGCGGCTGTTGAAGCTCCTACAGTCGGCATTGACAGATGGATGAAAGTGATAGACAACCTGTCTACTAGAGTGGACCATATGCAAGGTGAAAATATGGGAAAGAAAACGGAAAAACCAACGTTTTTCACAAGTGCAGAAGATGCAGCTCAAGATGGCTGAAATGGAGGACCGTTCACGTCGCTCAAATGTACGATTAATTAACAGCTTTCCACACTCTTGGCATTCTCTCAACCAGCTTTATGAGGTAGTCACCTGGAATGCATTTCAATTTACTGGTGTGCCTTGCAATTTCTTTCCTTCCTAATGTGTTCGAGCCAATCAGTTGTGTTGTGACAAGGTAAGGGTGGTATACAGAAGATAGCCCTTTTTGGTAAAAGACCAAGTCCATATTAGGGCAAGAACAGCTCAAATAAGCAAAGAGAAATGACAGTCCATCATTACTTTAAGACATGAAGGTCAGTCAATGCGGAAAATGGCAAGAACTTTGAAAGTTTCTTCAAGTGCAGTCGCAAAAACCCTATGATGAAACTGGCTCTCCTGAGGACCGCCACAGGAAAGAAAGACCTCTGCTGGAAAGACTGACCTCTGCTGCAGAGGATAAGTTCATTAGAGTTACCAGCCTCACAAACTGCAGCCCAAATAAATGCTTTGAACAGTTCAAGTAACAGACACATCTCAACATCAACTGTTCAGAGGAGACTGTGTGAATCAGGCCTTCATGGTCGATTTGCTGCAAAGAAACCACTACTAAAGGACACCAATAATAAGAAGAGACTTACTTGGGCCAAGAAACACGAGCAATGGACATTAGACCGGTAGAAAATGTGTCCTTTGGTCTGATGAGTCCAAACTTGAGGTTTTTGGTTCCAACCGCCATGTCTTTGTGAGACGCAGAGTAGGTGAACGGATGATCTCCGCTTGTGTGGTTCCCACCGGGAAGCATGGAGGTGTGATGGTGTGGGGGTGCTTTGCTGGTGACACTGTCTGTGATTTATTTAGAATTCAAGGCACTTAACCATTATGGCTACAACAGCATTCTGCAGCAATACGCCATCCCATCTTGTTTGGGCTTAGTGGGACTATCATTTGTTTTTCAACAGGACAATGACCCAACACACCTCCAGGCTGTGCAAGGGCTATTTTACCAAGAAGGAGAGAGATGGAGTGCTGCATCCACAATCCCCCGACCTCAACCAAATTGAGATGGTTTGGGATGAGTCGGACTGCAGAGTGAAGAAAAAGCAGCCAACAAGTGCTCAGCATATGTGGGAACTCCTTCAAGACTGTTTGGAAAAGCATTCCAGGTAAAGCTGGTTGAGAGAATGCCAATAGTGTGCAAAGTGGTCATCAAGGCAAAGGGTGGCTACTTTGAAGAATCTCAAATATAAAATATATTTTGATTTGTTTAACACTTTTTTGGATACTACATCATTCCATATCTGTTATTTCATAGTTTTGATGCCTTCACTATTATTCTACAATGCAGAACATAGTAAAAATTAAGAAAAACCCTTGAATGAGTAGGTGTTCTGAAATGATTGACGGGTAGTGTAAATCGACAAAAGAGACAATGAACATGCACCTGTGCAAAAGATAAGCTTTGATAAAGTAGCAGAGGAACACAAGGTCTTATCTGATGACATGGAGTCTGAGCATGATAAACATATCAAGAATGTAATGGGTTTACCAGTTTCATGGGTTTACCAGTTTCATGGGATTAGTAGTTTTCCTGGGCTTACCAGTTTCATGGGCTTAGTAGTTCAAGGGTTTAGTAGTTTCATTGATTTAGTAATTTCAAGGATTTAGTAGTTTCATGAGATTACTAGTTACATGGGCTTAGAAGTTTCTTGGGTTTAGTAGTTTCAAGGGTTTATTAGTTTCATGGGTTTGGTGGTTTAGTGGGTTTAGTGGATTAATGGGTTTAGTAGAATCATGGGCATAGTAGTTTCAAATGAAGAGAATTTACCTAGTCTGTGTTTGTGTGTGTGTGGAGTGGAGTAGAGTAGATAAGAGTGTCTCTGTGTGGAGTAGAGCGTCTCTGTGTGCAGTAGAGCGTCTCTGTGTGGAGTAGAGTGTCTCTGTGTGGAGTAGAGAGTCTCTGTGTGGAGCAGAGCGTCTCTGTGTGGAGTAGAGAGTCTCTGTGTGGAGTGGAGTGTCTCTGTGTGGAGTAGAGAGTCTCTGTGTGGAGTAGAGCGTCTCTGTGTGGAGTAGAGAGTCTCTGTGTGCAGTAGAGCGTCTCTGTGTGGAGTAGAGCGTCTCTGTGTGGAGTAGAGCGTCTCTGTGTGGAGTAGAGAGTCTCTGTGTGGAGTAGAGTGTCTCTGTGTGGAGTAGAGTGTCTCTGTGTGGAGTAGAGAGTCTCTGTGTGGAGTATAGAGTCTCTGTGTGGAGTAGAGAGTCTCTGTGTGGAGTAGAGAGTCTCTGTGTGGAGTAGAGAGTCTCTGTGTGGAGTAGAGTGTCTCTGTGTGGAGTAGAGCGTCTCTGTGTGGAGTAGAGCGTCTCTGTGTGGAGTAGAGAGTCTCTGTGTGGAGTAGAGCGTCTCTGTGTGGAGTAGAGAGTCTCTGTGTGGAGCAGAGCGTCTCTGTGTGGAGTAGAGCGTCTCTGTGTGGAGTAGAGAGTCTCTGTGTGGAGCAGAGCGTCTCTGTGTGGAGTAGAGCGTCTCTGTGTGGAGTAGAGCGTCTCTGTGTGGAGTAGAGCGTCTCTGTGTGGAGTAGAGAGTCTCTGTGTGGAGTAGAGAGTCTCTGTGTGGAGTAGAGCGTTTCTGTGTGGAGTAGAGAGTCTCTGTGTGGAGTAGAGAGTCTCTGTGTGGAGTAGAGAGTCTCTGTGTGGAGTAGAGAGTCTCTGTGTGGAGTAGAGCTGTCTCTGTGTGGAGTAGAGAGTCTCTGTGTGGAGTAGAGCGTCTCTGTGTGGAGTAGAGAGTCTCTGTGTGGAGTAGAGAGTCTCTGTGTGGAGTAGAGAGTCTCTGTGTGGAGTAGAGAGTCTCTGTGTGGAGTAGAGCGTCTCTGTGTGGAGTAGAGAGTCTCTGTGTGGAGTAGAGAGTCTCTGTGTGGAGTAGAGCGTCTCTGTGTGGAGTAGAGAGTCTCTGTGTGGAGTAGAGAGTCTCTGTGTGGAGTAGAGCGTTTCTGTGTGGAGTAGAGAGTCTCTGTGTGGAGTAGAGAGTCTCTGTGTGGAGTAGAGAGTCTCTGTGTGGAGTAGAGAGTCTCTGTGTGGAGTAGAGCGTCTCTGTGTGGAGTAGAGAGTCTCTGTGTGGAGTAGAGAGTCTCTGTGTGGAGTAGAGAGTCTCTGTGTGGAGTAGAGAGTCTCTGTGTGGAGTAGAGAGTCTCTGTGTGGAGTAGAGAGTCTCTGTGTGGAGTAGAGCGTCTCTGTGTGGAGTAGAGAGTCTCTGTGTGGAGTAGAGAGTCTCTGTGTGGAGTAGAGAGTCTCTGTGTGGAGTAGAGAGTCTCTGTGTGGAGTAGAGGCGTCTCTGTGTGGAGTAGAGCGTCTCTGTGTGGAGTAGAGAGTCTCTGTGTGGAGTAGAGAGTCTCTGTGTGGAGCAGAGAGTCTCTGTGTGGAGTAGAGAGTCTCTGTGTGGAGTAGAGAGTCTCTGTGTGGAGTAGAGAGTCTCTGTGTGGAGCAGAGAGTCTCTGTGTGGAGTAGAGAGTCTCTGTGTGGAGTAGAGTGTCTCTGTGTGGAGTAGAGAGTCTCTGTGTGGAGCAGAGAGTCTCTGTGTGGAGTAGAGAGTCTCTGTGTGGAGTAGAGTGTCTCTGTGTGGAGTAGAGAGTCTCTGTGTGGAGTAGAGAGTCTCTGTGTGGAGTAGAGTGTGTACGTGCCGGATGCTTACCTTGGACAGAAGGTCATTTCTCAGCCAGGGGCCTGAGTAACCTTCACAACAAGTTTCCCTTTTCCCTTTTCTCACATAGGAACATTACCACTACACCACTACACTACGGCCCTCTGATCCTGATGTACACACATAGGAACATTACCACTACACCACTACACTACGGCCCTCTGATCCTGATGTACACACATAGGAACATTACCACTACACCACTACACTACGGCCCTCTGATCCTGATGTACACACATAGGAACATTACCACTACACCACTACACTACGGCCCTCTGATCCTGATGTACACACATAGGAACATTACCACTACACACACACATTGTAACTTGAATGAGTGTAAAACCTGGAGATAGTAATTATTGATGAGAGGTCAACACATCTCTACATGCAAATTTGCTTCCCACCCGCAGTTACAACATACAAACATTAACCTTCTCCCTGTGCTGCTGGCGTTCTCTCCCTCTCTCTCTCTCTCTCTCTCTCTCTTCAATTTAAGGGGCTTTATTGGCATGGGAAACATATGTTGACATTGCCAAAGCAAGTGAAATAGATAATAAACAAAAGTGAAATAAACAATGCAAATTAACAGTAAACATTACACTCACAAAAGATTCAAAATAATAAAGACATTTTTTTAAATCTCATATTACGTCTATGTTGGCGTACTATGTTGTTATGCAAATAGTTATCTCTCTGTGTCTCTGGTCGGCAGGGCTACAGACGCTACGCGCTGGCGGAGTTTGCTTTTTTGATTGACAAGACAGATGATCCAATTACATCGTCCAGAATAATTATTTGAGACTAGCCGCCCAATCGGTGCGGGCATGAGGCGGTCCTTAGGCAAATGTATTGACAAGGAGGACGCATGCATTCATTCATTTCACTGAACGGAACGTAGAGAGCGAACGACAGAGTGAGGCAACGGGGAAACTTGCTGATTTGGATTAGACTTCACTTGTTTCAGAGCTTTTGAGAACATAATTGTAAGAGCACCGTAAAAATAATTGATTTGCCTTGTAAGGTTCTGAAGTATCGAGTGTTCTACATATTTCAAGGTAAGAAAATAGATAAACTGTCATTGTTTCTTTACGAATAGAGTCTAGACAAGTAAATAGTAATTTCATGCGCAACGATGTTAAATGTGTAGTGGCATAATAGTCAAACCGTGTTATAGGTGGATTATTATACCCAAGTCAAAGGAAGGACATGGTGACACGCGCGCGCAGACACACACACAATAACAAGGGCAGGGGCAACATGAGCGTTTGAAGCTTTCTTTGCGCGCATAATATCTATCTGTGTATCTCTCTCTCTCTCTCTCTCTCTCTCTCTCTCTCTCTCTCTCTCTCTCTCTCTCTCTCTCTCTCTCACACACACACACTCCTTCTCTCTCGCTCAATTCAACAAATGCTTTATTGCCACTGTTGCCAAAGCAATGTACAGGACGTATCACATAAATTAACTATATTTATTTATTTGAAATGTTTCAGGATGAAATCTCTTAAAATGCACCAATAATGTAAAATATGTTTGAGCAACAAAATTAATAGATTTCAACAACAAAAACAGTCACACATGGAAAATATTTCACTCAAAAGAAAATCAACAATTGAGAAATTAAATATACAAGGTCTCATGTATGTGACATGGTGGGATCTACGTTCTTATATTAAGATAGGCCAGGACATAATCTGCAGATAGATCAACTGTCTATGTTTTCCCCTAACAAAATGCAGATTTTCTTCTCAACAGCTCTCTCTCTCTCTCTCTCTCTCTCTCTCTCTCTCTCTCTCTCTCTCTCTCTCTCTCTCTCTCTCTCTCTCTCTCTCTCTCTCTCTCTCTCTCTCTCTCTCTCTCTCTCTCTCTCTCTCTCTCTCTCTCTCTCTCTCTCTCTCTCTCTCTCTCTCTTTCAACTCTCTCTCTCTCTCTCTCTCTCTCTCTCTCTCTCTCTCTCTCTCTCTCTCTCTCTCTCTCTCTCTCTCTCTCTCTCTCTCTCTCTCTCTCTCTCTCTCTGTGTGTGTATAACGGGGAACGCAGTAACAGGTGCGTCTGATGGTTTGCCATGGTGACAATATGTTACCTCGCCTTCCATGCGCACTGACGGGAACATGATCGGACATGTCGCCACTCGTCATGTATAAGATGTTGTTAGATGTATGTCAGTGTGCCCCCAGAGTAACGGGACATAAGAAGACGGACATGAGAAATAGACTGCTGAAATCCTGTTGAAATGAACTAAGCATCATGAGACATGTCTGTGCTTCCACGTCCTTCGTGCTTTAATTAACATTCAGAAAATAGCCACATCTATGGATGTATCCCAAAGGGAACCATGTTCCCTATGTGCCCTGGTCAGAACTAGTGCACTATAAAGGGAATAGAGTGCCATTTGGGATGCAGCCTATAATGTAAATCTGGAACAGTAGAAGCTGATAGTAGAGGTTAACATATAGATAGACAAGATCCTACTTGGTAGATAGAGATATACAAATACTACTTGGTAGATAGAGAGAGACATTATCCTACTTGGTAGATAGAGAGATACATTATTCTACTTGGTAGATAGAGAGAGACATAATCCTACTTGGTAGATAGAGAGAGACATTATACTACTTGGTAGATAGAGAGAGACATTATACTACTTGGTAGATAGAGAGAGACATTATTCTACTTGGTAGATAGAGACATTATCCTACTTGGTAGATAGAGACATTATACTACTTGTTAGATAGAGAGAGACAATATCCTACTTGGTAGATAGAGGAATACATTATCCAACTTGGTATATAGAGAGATACATTATTATACTTGGTAGAGAGATAGATACATCATACTACTTGGTAGATAGAGAGATACAGGATCCTACTTGGTAGATAGAGAGATACAGATCCTACTTGGTAGATAGAGACATACAGTATCCTACTCTCTTTCTGTCAAAGTCAAAGTCAAAGTCACCATTATTAGTCAGTTGTACAACCGAATGCCTTCAACCGAAATGTGTCTTCCGCATTTAACCCAACCCCTCTGAATCAGAGAGGTGCGGGGGGCTGCCTTTAATCGACATCCACGTCTTCGGCGCCCGGGGAACAGTGGGTTAACTGCCTTGTTCAGGGGCAGAACGACAGATTTTTACCTTGTCAGCTCGGGGATTTGAACTTGCAGCCCTCCGGTTACAAGTCCAACGCTCTAACCACTAGGCTACCTGCCGCCCTGCCAACAGCACCATTTGAACAGAGAAGTGGTGCTACCAGCACCATTTAAACAGAGAAGAGGTGCTACCAGCACCATTCAACCAGAGAAGAGGTGCCAACAGCACCATTCAACCAGAGAAGAGGTGCTACCAGCACCATTCAACCAGAGAAGAGGTGCCAACAGCACCATTCAACCAGAGAAGAGGTGCTACCAGCACCATTTAAACAGAGAAGAGGTGCTACCAGCACCATTCAACCAGAGAAGAGGTGCTACCAGCACCATTTAAACAGAGAAGAGGTGCCAACAGCACCATTCAACCAGAGAAGAGGTGCTACCAGCACCATTTAAACAGAGAAGAGGTGCTACCAGCACCATTCAACCAGAGAAGAGGTGCTACCAGCACCATTTAAACAGAGAAGAGGTGCTACCAGCACCATTCAAACAGAGAAGAGGTGCCAACAGCACCATTCAACCAGAGAAGAGGTGCTACCAGCACCATTCAACCAGAGAAGAGGTGCCAACAGCACCATTCAACCAGAGAAGAGGTGCTACCAGCACCATTCAACCAGAGAAGAGGTGCTACCAGCACCATTCAACCAGAGAAGAGGTGCTACCAGCACCATTCAACCAGAGAAGAGGTGCCAACAGCACCATTCAACCAGAGAAGAGGTGCTACCAGCACCATTCAAACAGAGAAGAGGTGCCAACAGCACCATTCAACCAGAGAAGAGGTGCCAACAGCACCATTCAACCAGAGAAGAGGTGCTACCAGCACCATTCAACCAGAGAAGAGGTGCTACCAGCACCATTCAACCAGAGAAGAGGTGCTACCAGCACCATTCAACCAGAGAAGAGGTGCCAACAGCACCATTCAACCAGAGAAGAGGTGCTACCAGCACCATTCAAACAGAGAAGAGGTGCCAACAGCACCATTCAACCAGAGAAGAGGTGCTACCAGCACCATTCAACCAGAGAAGAGGTGCCAACAGCACCATTCAACCAGAGAAGAGGTGCTACCAGCACCATTTAAACAGAGAAGAGGTGCTACCAGCACCATTCAACCAGAGAAGAGGTGCTACCAGCACCATTTAAACAGAGAAGAGGTGCTACCAGCACCATTCAACCAGAGAAGAGGTGCCAACAGCACCATTCAACCAGAGAAGAGGTGCTACCAGCACCATTCAACCAGAGAAGAGGTGCCAACAGCACCAATTAAACAGAGAAGAGGTTCTACCAGCACCATTTAAACAGAGAAGAGCTTCTACCAGCACCATTTAAACAGAGAAGAGGTGCCAACAGCACCATTCAACCAGAGAAGAGGTGCTACCAGCACCATTTAAACAGAGAAGAGGTGCTACCAGCACCATTCAACCAGAGAAGAGGTGCTACCATCACCATTCAACCAGAGAAGAGGTGCCAACAGCACCATTCAACCAGAGAAGAGGTGCCAACAGCACCATTCAACCAGAGAAGAGGTGCCAACAGCACCATTCAACCAGAGAAGAGGTGCCAACAGCACCATTTAAACAGAGAAGAGGTGCTACCAGCACTATTCAACCAGAGAAGAGGTGCTACCATCACCATTCAACCAGAGAAGAGGTGCCAACAGCACCATTCAACCAGAGAAGAGGTGCCAACAGCACCATTCAACCAGAGAAGAGGTGCCAACAGCACCATTCAACCAGAGAAGAGGTGCTACCATCACCATTCAACCAGAGAAGAGGTGCTACCAGCACCATTCAACCAGAGAAGAGGTGCCAACAGCACCATTCAACCAACTGAGAAAGTCAACCACTAGAATTTAAATGTCCTTTGTTGCTTTAAGGCAGGTCAGTAGACTGATACAACTGAACCAATCATAAGTCCAGTAGTCTGGTGACATCACAGTACAGCAGACCTATGGGATCGATAGGTCAACTGCTATGGATCAGACAGTGACAGTGTGTCTGTCGATGTCATTGACCGCTCTCATGTGACAGGCCAAAGCTTATCATGGGCACGTTTATGTCAGAGAAATTGGCTGTGTGTAGTGTGTTGGCATATTTCATTCACCGTATTGATTTTGCACTATTGTAGACACACGTATACGAATGTACACAATACTTGCTACCGGTCACTGGTTGAGTTTACATTGCAGGACTCGTGCCAGTTCTCCTTGATAGTTGTTTTAAACATATCAGTTAACCACATCATATGATATAGCTATCTGCCCGACTGCTTGCCGAGTCAATGACGTGGCACACAACCATTGGTTGACGCAATGCAACGTCTGCAATGTAGTCGAGTAGGAACTCAACCAAAATGTCTGTTGGCACATTTATAGAGCATTAATTAGAACATCTGTAACGCAGGATGTTATTGGCTGAGCAGGAAGAGGCCAGTAGCCCGCCATGGTGTCTCAGGGCAGTGGTTTGGGAGTTAGGACTGGGTACTCGGTAGTGGGTTACTGTCGGGCGTGGGTACTCGGTAGTGGGTTACTGTTAGGAGTGGGTACTCAGTAGTGGGTTACTGTCGGGCGTGGGTACTCGGTAGTGGGTTACTGTTAGGAGTGGGTACTCAGTAGTGGGTTGTTGTTGGGAGTGGGTACTCAGTAGTGGGTTACTGTTAGGAGTGGGTACTCAGTAGTGGGTTGTTGTTGGGAGTGGGTACTCAGTAGTGGGTTACTGTTGGGAGTTGGGCGTGGGTTCTCAGTAGTGGGTTACTGTTGAGCGTGGGTACTCGGTAGTAGGTTACTGTTGGGTGTCGGTACTCAGTAGGGGGTTGCTGTTGGGAGTGGGTATTCACTAGTAGGTTACTGTTGAGGGTGGGTACTCATTAGTCGGTTACTGTTGGGAGTGAGTACTCAGTAGTGGGTTGCTGTTGGGAGTGGGTACTCAGTAGTGGGTTACTGTTGGGAGTGGGTACTCAGTAGTGGGTTACTGTTGGGAGTGGGTACTCAGTAGTGGGTTGCTGTTGGGAGTGGGTACTCAGTAGTGGGTTGTTGTTGGGAGTGGGAACTCAGTAGTGGGTTGCTGTTGGGAGTGGGAACTCAGTAGTGGGTTACTGTTAGGAGTGGGTACTGAGTAGTGGGTTGCTGTTGGGAGTGGGTACTCAGTAGTGGGTTACTGTTGGGAGTGGGAACTCAGTAGTGGGTTGCTGTTGGGAGTGGGAACTCAGTAGTGGGTTGCTGTTGGGAGTGAGTACTCAGTAGTGGGTTGCTGTTGGGAGTGGGAACTCAGTAGTGGGTTGCTGTTGGGAGTGGGTACTCAGTAGTGGGTTGCTGTTGGGAGTGGGTACTCAGTAGTGGTTACTGTTAGGAGTGGGTACTCAGTAGTGGGTTGCTGTTGGGAGTGGGTTCTCAGTAGTGGGTTGCTGTTGGGAGTGGGTACTCAGTAGTGGGTTACTGTTAGGAGTGGGTACTCAGTAGTGGGTTACTGTTAGGAGTGGGTACTCAGTAGTGGGTTGCTGTTGGGAGTGGGTACTCAGTAGTGGGTTGCTGTTGGGAGTGGGAACTCAGTAGTGGGTTACTGTTAGGAGTGGGTACTCAGTAGTGGGTTACTGTTAGGAGTGGGTACTCAGTAGTGGGTTACTGTTAGGAGTGGGTACTCAGTAGTGGGTTACTGTGTATTAATTATTATTTTTGTTATCACAAAAGTAGTGCACTGGGCCTTTACTATCAGCTGACCAATATAGGCGTCTGTAGCTGTAACGAATGAAAAAAAAATGATTTCTGCCACTCAATGCAGGCCAGAGAAAGAAAGTGGGCAACATTCAGGAAAATAGCATTGAGTCAGCTAGGCTGGATACTGTGGATACTGTGGATACTGTGGATACTGTGCGAGAATTTTAAGGCTAACTGACAGGCTCATCGTTAAACTCGTCATCATTCTTCTTGAATCCGGAGGACATAAATCTGAATACAGATGTAAAATCTTAATTTTGAGCTGGTTTTCTACAGCAGGAAAATAATCCTGCAGCAACAAGAAATGTTAGTTATTATGTTTACTATAATTAATGGATTTTTTGATAAATTTTTCATATATATAGTGCATATATAGCAGATCAAGTCGGAATGTCAAAGGAAATTACTAACTTTAGAATAAAGTTACAATACATTTAAAATACTTGTCGACAGAGGTCATTGCTTATTATGGGATGTATTAGGTTACTTAATCTGACTTTTTTTTGACAATGTTAAGGAGATGTTAGAGAAAGCCCCCACTGAACGATTCATAACAGGAATAACTATATTTCTCTTGGTAAAAAATGTATTTTACAAGATAAGGAAGTGAAAATGTCATCACCAAAGTGTGTTTTTCCACCCGTTCTGGGCAGAGTGGACACCCATAGCCTCATAACAGGGTTATGTTTGAGAGTGGTTCCATTTCTCCTGCCTCATCCCTCAGCTGTGTTCAAAATCAGGGGGCAGGGTTCCACTTTGTTATTGTTTGAACCGCAGATTGCCCCTTTAAGCTTTTTTAGGCGTGCTCAAGAAAACCACAGACCTCTCATTCACTTACAGCAATACAGGGACCTAGACTGGTCCCAGACCTGTTTGTTCTCTCATTCACTTACAGCAATACAGGGACCTAGACTGGTCCCAGACCTGTTTGTTCTGTCTTGCGACCTGCTATTGTCATTGTCACGCCCTATATAGGAATTGGCAAGACAACACTATATCTACACACTATATACACACTATATCTGCACACTATATACACACTATATATACACACTACATATATACTGTATATACACACTATATACACACACTAAATACACATTATATAATAATACACTATATATGCACTATATATA
Organism: Brachymystax lenok tsinlingensis; assembly: GCA_030435695.1. Lineage (NCBI taxonomy): Eukaryota > Metazoa > Chordata > Actinopteri > Salmoniformes > Salmonidae > Brachymystax > Brachymystax lenok. The sequence continues at coordinate 5,552,500 of CM059799.1, forward strand.
CACACTATATTTAGGCACTATATATACACTATATGTACGCTATATATACATTATATATATATACACTATATATACACTATATACACACTATATATACACTATATACACACTATATATACACTATATACACACTATATATACACTATATACACACTATATATACACTATATACACACTATATATACACTATATACAATTTTGCCACATGCTTTATTTCACAGAAAGATGTGTGTGTCCATGCGTGCGTGTCCATGCTTGTGTGTGTGTGTGTGTGTCCGTGCAAGCCCATGCTATGTGTGTGTGTGTGTGCTGTTATTTGTAGTGTGTGTTTAGTTGTCTGGGGTGTGTTTAGTTGTCTGGGGTGTGTTTAGTTGTCTGGGGTGTGTTTAGTTGTCAGGTGTGTGTTTAGTTGTCAGGTGTGTGTTTAGTTGTCAGTTGTGTGTTTAGTTGTCAGGTGTGTGTTTAGTTGAGTGGTGTGTGTTTAGTTGGCAGGGGTGTGTTTAGTTGAGTGGTGTGTGTTTAGTTGTCAGGGGTGTGTTTAGTTGAGTGGTGTGTGTTTAGTTGAGTGGTGTGTGTTTAGTTGAGTGGTGTGTGTTTAGTTGAGTGGTGTGTGTTTAGTTGAGTGGTGTGTGTTTAGTTGTCAGGGGTGTGTTTAGTTGAGTGGTGTGTGTTTAGTTGAGTGGTGTGTGTTTAGTTGAGTGGTGTGTGTTTAGTTGTCAGGGGTGTGTTTAGTTGAGTGGTGTGTGTTTAGTTGAGTGGTGTGTGTTTAGTTGAGTGGTGTGTGTTTAGTTGTCAGGGTGTGTTTAGTTGAGTGGTGTGTGTTTAGTTGAGTGGTGTGTGTTTAGTTGAGTGGTGTGTGTTTAGTTGAGTGGTGTGTGTTTAGTTGAGTGGTGTGTGTTTAGTTGTCAGGGGTGTGTTTAGTTGAGTGGTGTGTGTTTAGTTGTCAGGGGTGTGTTTAGTTGAGTGGTGTGTGTTTAGTTGAGTGGTGTGTGTTTAGTTGAGTGGTGTGTGTTTAGTTGTCAGGGGTGTGTTTAGTTGAGTGGTGTGTGTTTAGTTGAGTGGTGTGTGTTTAGTTGTCAGGGGTGTGTTTAGTTGTCAGGGGTGTGTTTAGTTGAGTGGTGTGTGATGCTGGCTGAGGTGCCACTTGACAACAGAGGCATAGTTCCAAACGTTAACCCTGGCCCTTCCCTTTTTCCAAATGGTGTAATGTTACAGCCTTATTCTAAAATGGATGGAATTAACAGATGTCTCATCGATCTACACACAACACCCCATAATGACATCACACTACCCCATAATGACATCACACTACCCTATAATGACATCACACAACACCCCATAATGACATCACACAACACCTCATATTGACAAAGCAAGGTTTTTATACATTTTTTGTTAAAAATGTATTACAATACATTTTAGGGCTAGGCTTCCCGCTAGCGGGACAACTTCCGGTGAAACTGGAGGGCACGCAATTCAAATAAGCAATCATACAATTTTGGATTTTAAACATTTAGCCACCGTATATCGGTCGTATATCGGTTGAAAGGTTAAATTCTTGTTAATCTAACTGCACTGTCCGATTTACAGTAGCTATTACAGCGAAAGCATGCCATGCGATTATTTGAGGGTGGTGCCCCACATCAAAAAACAATTCCACCGGCACAGGTTTTATAAATTCACAAATAGCGATAAAATATTCATTTACATTTTGAAAATCTTCCTTTGATTTGTCATCCAAAGGGTCCCAGCTATAACATGTGGTGCCGTTTTGTTAGATAAAATCCTTATTTATATCCCAAAAAGTCTGTTTAGTTGGCGCCATCGATTTGAGTAATCCACTCGTTCAACATGCAGAGAAAGGAATCCGAAAATCTACCCCTAAACTTTGTTTCAACAAGTTGAGAAATTGAGAAAAAAAGGGGCCTAGCCCTAAGAAGTTTTAAAAAACAGAAATATCATATTTACATAAGTATTCAGACCCTTTGCTATGAGACTCCAAATTGAGCTCAGGTGCATCCTGTTTCCATTGATCATCCACCTGTGGTAAATTAAATTGATTGGACATGATTTGGAAAGGCACACAGCTGGATAGTTAACTAGGGGGAGCTGATGTTTTACTATAATTATGAGTGTTTTACTGTAATCAATAGTGTTTTACTATAATTATGAGTGTTTTACTATAATTATGAGTGTTTTATTTAATTATGAGTGTTTTACTTAAATCTTGAGTGTTTTACTATAATTAGGAGTGTTTTACTAAAATGATGAGTGTTTTACTTTAATTATGAGTGTTTTACTATAATTATGAGTGTTTTACTGTAATTATGAGTGTTTTACTATAATTATGAGTTATTTACTTTAATTATGAGTGTTTTACTATAATTATGAGTGTTTTACTATAATTGTGAGTGTTTTACTATAATTGTGAGTGTTTTACTACAATTGTGAGTGTTTTACTATAATTGTGAGTGTTTTACTATAAAATAAGTAATAAATAAAATCATAAATGATATGAAACAATTGTATGGACAGATAAAATGTTGGTAGATGTTAGCCACGCTTAGCTACCGTAGAGAGACCTGGGGAGACGTACCTCAGACGGAGAGACAAACACACACACACCTTCCCTGCGCTGTCCGTCCCCTGTGTCCCCAGGCTCTACATGGTGATCTTAAATTAGAATGTTTGAACCGTCGCTGAGGTGGGCTCCGTTTCTATAGCGATACATCCTCTCTCTCTCTCTCTCTCTCTCTCTCTCTCTCTCTCTCTCTCTCTGTTCAAACAACAGAGAGAGAGACCTGTTCTAACAACAGAGAGAGACCTGTTCTAACAACATAGAGAGAGAGAGATGTTCTAACAACAGAGAGAGAGACCTGTTCTAACAACAGAGAGAGAGACCTGTTCTATCAACAGAGAGAGAGACCTGTTCTAACAACAGAGAGAGAGAGAGACCTGTTCTAACAACAGAGAGAGACCTGTTCTAACAACAGAGAGAGAGAGACCTGTTCTAACAGCAGAGAGAGAGAGACCTGTTCTAACAGCAGAGAGAGAGAGACCTGTTCTAACAACAGAGAGAGAGAGACACGTGTTCAAAGAACAGAGAGATAGACCTGTTCTAACAACAGAGAGAGAGAGACCTGTTCTAACAGCAGAGAGACCTGTTCTAACAACAGAGAGAGAGAGCGAGACCTGTTCTAACAACAGAGAGAGAGAGAGAGACCTGTTCTAACAACATAGAGAGAGACCTGGTCTAACAACAGAGAGAGAGAGAGACCTGTTCTAACAACAGGGAGAGACCTGTTCTAACAACAGAGAGAGAGACCTGTTCTAACAACAGATAGAGAGAGACAGAGAGAGAGACCTGTTCAAACAACAGAGAGAGAGACAGAGAGAGAGACCTGTTCTAACAACAGATAGAGAGACCTGTTCTAACAACATAGAGAGAGACCTGTTCTAACAACAGATAGAGAGAGACAGAGAGAGAGACCTGTTCAAACAACAGAGAGAGAGACAGAGAGAGAGACCTGTTCTAACAACAGAGAGAGAGACCTGTTCTAACAACAGAGAGAGAGACCTGTTCTAACAACAGATGGAGACCTGTTCTAACAACAGAGAGAGAGAGACCTGTTCTAACAACAGAGAGAGAGAGACATGTTCTAACAACAGAGAGAGATACCTGTTCTAACAACAGAGAGAGAGACCTGTTCTAACAACAGAGAGAGAGAGTGACCTGTTCTAACAACAGAGAGAGAGACCTGTTCTAACAACAGAGAGAGAGAGACCTGTTCTAACAACAGAGAGAGAGAGACCTGTTCTAATAACAGAGAGAGAGACCTGTTCTAACAACAGATAGAGACCTGTTCTAACAAAAGAGAGAGAGAGAGAGAGACCAGTTCTAACAACAGAGAGAGAGAGAGACCAGTTCAAACAACAGAGAAAGAGACCTGTTCTAACAACAGAGAGAGAGACCAGTTCTAACAATAGAGAGAGAGACCTGTTCTAACAACAGAGAGAGAGAGAGACCTGTTCTAACAACAGAGAGAGAGAGACATGTTCTAACAACAGAGAGAGATACCTGTTCTAACAACAGAGAGAGAGACCTGTTCTAACAACAGAGAGAGAGAGACCTGTTCTAACAACATTAAAAGAGAGACCTGTTCTAACAACATTAAGAGAGAGACCTGTTCTAACAACAGAGAGAGAGAGAGACCTGTTCAAACAACAGAGAGAGAGAGAGACCTGTTCAAACAACAGAGAGAGAGAGAGACCTGTTCTAACAACAGAGAGAGAGAGTGACCTGTTCTAACAACAGAGAGAGACCTGTTCAAACAACAGAGAGAGAGAGAGACCTGTTCTAACAACAGAGAGAGAGACCTGTTCTAACAACAGAGAGAGAGATACATGTTCTAACAACAGAGAGAGAGAGAGACCTGTTCTAACAACAGAGAGAGACCTGTTCTGAGAGAGAGACCTGTTCTAAAAACAGATAGAGTGTGAGACCTGTTCTAACAACAGAGAGAGACCTGTTCTAACAACAGATGGAGACCTGTTCTAACAACAGAGAGAGATACCTGTTATAACAACAGAGACAGAGAGAGACCTGTTCTAACAACAGAGAGAGAGAGACCTGTTCTAACAGCAGAGAGAGAGAGAGAGAGACCTGTTCTAACAACAGAGAGAGACCTGTTCTAACAACAGATGGAGACCTGTTCTAACAACAGAGAGAGAGAGACCTGTTCTAACAACAGAGAGAGAGAGACCTGTTCTAACAACAGAGAGAGAGAGACCTGTTCTAACAGCATATAGAGACCTGTTCTAACAACAGAGAGAGAGAGACCTGTTCTAACAACAGAGAGAGAGACCTGTTCTATCAACAGAGAGAGAGACCTGTTCTAACAACACACAGAGAGAGAGAGACCTGTTCTAACAACAGAGAGAGAGAGACCTGTTCTAACAGCAGAGAGAGAGAGAGACCTGTTCTAACAACAGATGGAGACCTGTTCTAACAACAGAGAGAGACCTGTTCTAACAACAGATGGAGACCTGTTCTAACAACAGAGAGAGAGACCTGTTCTAACAACAGAGAGAGAGACCTGTTCTAACAACAGATAGAGAGAGACAGAGAGAGAGACCTGTTCAAACAACAGATAGAGACCTGTTCTAACAACAGAGAGAGAGAGTGACCTGTTCTAAGAACAGAGAGAGATACCTGTTCTAACAACAGAGAGAGAGACCTGTTCTAACAACAGAGAGAGAGAGACCTGTTCTAACAACATTAAAAGAGAGACCTGTTCTAACAACATTAAGAGAGAGACCTGTTCTAACAACAGAGAGAGAGAGAGACCTGTTCAAACAACAGAGAGAGAGAGAGACCTGTTCAAACAACAGAGAGAGAGAGAGACCTGTTCTAACAACAGAGAGAGAGAGTGACCTGTTCTAACAACAGAGAGAGACCTGTTCAAACAACAGAGAGAGAGAGAGACCTGTTCTAACAACAGAGAGAGAGACCTGTTCTAACAACAGAGAGAGAGATACATGTTCTAACAACAGAGAGAGAGAGAGACCTGTTCTAACAACAGAGAGAGACCAGTTCTGAGAGAGAGACCTGTTCTAAAAACAGATAGAGTGTGAGACCTGTTCTAACAACAGAGAGAGTCCTGTTCTAACAACAGATGGAGACCTGTTCTAACAACAGAGAGAGATACCTGTTATAACAACAGAGACAGAGAGAGACCTGTTCTAACAACAGAGAGAGAGAGACCTGTTCTAACAGCAGAGAGAGAGAGAGAGAGACCTGTTCTAACAACAGAGAGAGACCTGTTCTAACAACAGATGGAGACCTGTTCTAACAACAGAGAGAGAGAGACCTGTTCTAACAACAGAGAGAGAGAGACCTGTTCTAACAACAGAGAGAGAGAGACCTGTTCTAACAGCATATAGAGACCTGTTCTAACAACAGAGAGAGAGAGAACTGTTCTAACAACAGAGAGAGAGACCTGTTCTATCAACAGAGAGAGAGACCTGTTCTAACAACACACAGAGAGAGAGAGACCTGTTCTAACAACAGAGAGAGAGAGACCTGTTCTAACAGCAGAGAGAGAGAGAGACCTGTTCTAACAACAGATGGAGACCTGTTCTAACAACAGAGAGAGACCTGTTCTAACAACAGATGGAGACCTGTTCTAACAACAGAGAGAGAGACCTGTTCTAACAACAGAGAGAGAGACCTGTTCCAACAACAGAGAGAGAGACCTGTTCTAACAACAGATAGAGAGAGACAGAGAGAGAGACCTGTTCAAACAACAGAGAGAGAGACAGAGAGAGAGACCTGTTCTAACAACAGAGAGAGAGACCTGTTCTAACAACAGAGAGAGAGACCTGTTCTAACAACAGATGGAGACCTGTTCTAACAACAGAGAGAGAGAGACCTGTTCTAACAACAGAGAGAGAGAGACATGTTCTAACAACAGAGAGAGATACCTGTTCTAACAACAGAGAGAGAGACCTGTTCTAACAACAGAGAGAGAGAGTGACCTGTTCTAACAACAGAGAGAGAGACCTGTTCTAACAACAGAGAGAGAGAGACCTGTTCTAACAACAGAGAGAGAGAGAGACCTGTTCTAATAACAGAGAGAGAGACCTGTTCTAACAACAGATAGAGACCTGTTCTAACAACAGAGAGAGAGAGTGACCTGTTCTAACAACAGAGAGAGAGACCTGTTCTAACAACAGAGAGAGAGAGACCTGTTCTAACAACAGAGAGAGAGAGACCTGTTCTAATAACAGAGAGAGAGACCTGTTCTAACAACAGATAGAGACCTGTTCTAACAAAAGAGAGAGAGAGAGAGAGAGACCAGTTCTAACAACAGAGAGAGAGAGAGACCAGTTCAAACAACAGAGAAAGAGACCTGTTCTAACAACAGAGAGAGAGACCAGTTCTAACAATAGAGAGAGAGACCTGTTCTAACAACAGAGAGAGAGAGAGACCTGTTCTAACAACAGAGAGAGAGAGACATGTTCTAACAACAGAGAGAGATACCTGTTCTAACAACAGAGAGAGAGACCTGTTCTAACAACAGAGAGAGAGAGACCTGTTCTAACAACATTAAAAGAGAGACCTGTTCTAACAACATTAAGAGAGAGACCTGTTCTAACAACAGAGAGAGAGAGAGACCTGTTCAAACAACAGAGAGAGAGAGAGACCTGTTCAAACAACAGAGAGAGAGAGAGACCTGTTCTAACAACAGAGAGAGAGAGTGACCTGTTCTAACAACAGAGAGAGACCTGTTCAAACAACAGAGAGAGAGAGAGACCTGTTCTAACAACAGAGAGAGAGACCTGTTCTAACAACAGAGAGAGAGATACATGTTCTAACAACAGAGAGAGAGAGACCTGTTCTAACAACAGAGAGAGACCTGTTCTGAGAGAGAGACCTGTTCTAAAAACAGATAGAGTGTGAGACCTGTTCTAACAACAGAGAGAGACCTGTTCTAACAACAGATGGAGACCTGTTCTAACAACAGAGATACCTGTTATAACAACAGAGACAGAGAGAGACCTGTTCTAACAACAGAGAGAGAGAGACCTGTTCTAACAGCAGAGAGAGAGAGAGAGAGACCTGTTCTAACAACAGAGAGAGACCTGTTCTAACAACAGATGGAGACCTGTTCTAACAACAGAGAGAGAGAGACCTGTTCTAACAACAGAGAGAGAGAGACCTGTTCTAACAACAGAGAGAGAGAGACCTGTTCTAACAGCATATAGAGACCTGTTCTAACAACAGAGAGAGAGAGAACTGTTCTAACAACAGAGAGAGAGACCTGTTCTATCAACAGAGAGAGAGACCAGTTCTAACAGCAGAGAGAGAGAGAGACCTGTTCTAACAACAGATGGAGACCTGTTCTAACAACACACAGAGAGAGAGAGACCTGTTCTAACAACAGAGAGAGAGAGACCTGTTCTAACAGCAGAGAGAGAGAGAGACCTGTTCTAACAACAGATGGAGACCTGTTCTAACAACAGAGAGAGACCTGTTCTAACAACAGATGGAGACCTGTTCTAACAACAGAGAGAGAGACCTGTTCTAACAACAGAGAGAGAGACCTGTTCCAACAACAGAGAGAGAGACCTGTTCTAACAACAGATAGAGAGAGACAGAGAGAGAGACCTGTTCAAACAACAGAGAGAGAGACAGAGAGAGAGACCTGTTCTAACAACAGAGAGAGAGACCTGTTCTAACAACAGAGGGAGAGACCTGTTCTAACAACAGAGAGAGAGACCTGTTCTAACAACAGATGGAGACCTGTTCTAACAACAGAGAGAGAGAGACCTGTTCTAACAACAGAGAGAGAGAGACATGTTCTAACAACAGAGAGAGATACCTGTTCTAACAACAGAGAGAGAGACCTGTTCTAACAACAGAGAGAGAGAGTGACCTGTTCTAACAACAGAGAGAGAGACCTGTTCTAACAACAGAGAGAGAGAGACCTGTTCTAACAACAGAGAGAGAGAGAGACCTGTTCTAATAACAGAGAGAGAGACCTGTTCTAACAACAGATAGAGACCTGTTCTAACAAAAGAGAGAGAGAGAGAGAGAGACCAGTTCTAACAACAGAGAGAGAGAGACCAGTTCAAACAACAGAGAAAGAGACCTGTTCTAACAACAGAGAGAGAGACCAGTTCTAACAATAGAGAGAGAGACCTGTTCTAACAACAGAGAGAGAGAGAGACCTGTTCTAACAACAGAGAGAGAGAGACATGTTCTAACAACAGAGAGAGATACCTGTTCTAACAACAGAGAGAGAGACCTGTTCTAACAACAGAGAGAGAGAGACCTGTTCTAACAACATTAAAAGAGAGACCTGTTCTAACAACATTAAGAGAGAGACCTGTTCTAACAACAGAGAGAGAGAGAGACCTGTTCAAACAACAGAGAGAGAGAGAGACCTGTTCAAACAACAGAGAGAGAGAGAGACCTGTTCTAACAACAGAGAGAGAGAGTGACCTGTTCTAACAACAGAGAGAGACCTGTTCAAACAACAGAGAGAGAGAGAGACCTGTTCTAACAACAGAGAGAGAGACCTGTTCTAACAACAGAGAGAGAGATACATGTTCTAACAACAGAGAGATCGAGAGACCTGTTCTAACAACAGAGAGAGACCTGTTCTGAGAGAGAGACCTGTTCTAAAAACAGATAGAGTGTGAGACCTGTTCTAACAACAGAGAGAGACCTGTTCTAACAACAGATGGAGACCTGTTCTAACAACAGAGAGAGATACCTGTTATAACAACAGAGACAGAGAGAGACCTGTTCTAACAACAGAGAGAGAGAGACCTGTTCTAACAGCAGAGAGAGAGAGAGAGAGACCTGTTCTAACAACAGAGAGAGACCTGTTCTAACAACAGATGGAGACCTGTTCTAACAACAGAGAGAGAGAGACCTGTTCTAACAACAGAGAGAGAGAGACCTGTTCTAACAACAGAGAGAGAGAGACCTGTTCTAACAGCATATAGAGACCTGTTCTAACAACAGAGAGAGAGAGAACTGTTCTAACAACAGAGAGAGAGACCTGTTGTATCAACAGAGAGAGAGACCTGTTCTAACAACACACAGAGAGAGAGAGACCTGTTCTAACAACAGAGAGAGAGAGACCTGTTCTAACAGCAGAGAGAGAGAGAGACCTGTTCTAACAACAGATGGAGACCTGTTCTAACAACAGAGAGAGACCTGTTCTAACAACAGATGGAGACCTGTTCTAACAACAGAGAGAGAGACCTGTTCTAACAACAGAGAGAGAGACCTGTTCCAACAACAGAGAGAGAGACCTGTTCTAACAACTGAGAGAGAGACCTGTTCTAACAACAGAGAGAGAGAGACCTGTTCTAACAACAGAGAGAGAGAGACCTGTTTTAACAACAGAGAGAGAGATAGAGACCTGTTCTAACAACAGAGAGAGAGAGGGAGACCTGTTCTAACAACAGAGAGAGACCTGTTCTAACAACAGAGAGAGAGACCTGTTCTAACAACAGAGAGAGAGACCTGTTCTAACAACAGAGAGAGAGAGAGACCTGTTCTAACAACAGAGAGAGACCTGTTCTAACAACAGAGAGAGAGAGACCTGTTCTAACAACAGAGAGAGAGAGACCTGTTCTAACAGCAGAGAGAGAGAGAGACCTGTTCTAACAACAGAGAGAGAGAGACCTGTTCTAACAACAGAGAGAGAGACCTGTTCTATCAACAGAGAGAGAGAGACCTGTTCTAACAGCAGAGAGAGAGAGACCTGTTCTAACAACAGAGAGAGAGAGACACGTGTTCAAAGAACAGAGAGATAGACCTGTTCTAACAACAGAGAGAGACCTGTTCTAACAACAGAGAGTGAGACCTGTTCTAACAACAGAGAGAGACCTGTTCTAACAACAGAGAGAGAGAGACCTGTTCTAACAACAGAGAGAGACCTGTTCTAACAACAGAGAGAGAGACCTGTTCTAACAACAGAGAGCGAGAGAGACCTGTTCTAACAACAGAGAGACCTGTTCTAACAACAGAGAGAGACCTGTTCTAACAACAGAGAGAGAGAGACCTGTTCTAACAACAGATAGAGACCTGTTCTAACAACAGAGAGAGACCTGTTCTAACAACAGAGAGAGAGAGAGACCTGTTCTAACAACAGAGAGAGAGACCTGTTCTAACAACAGATAGAGAGAGACAGAGAGAGAGACCTGTTCAAACAACAGAGAGAGAGACAAAGAGAGAGACCTGTTCTAACAACAGAGAGAGAGACCTGTTCTAACAACATAGAGACCTGTTCTAACAACAGAGAGAGAGACCTGTTCTAACAACAGAGAGAGAGAGAGACCTGTTCTAACAACAGAGAGAGAGAGACCTGTTCTAGCAACAGAGAGAGAGATACCTGTTCTAACAACAGAGAGAGAGAGACCTGTTCTAACAGAGAGAGTGAGACCTGTTCTAAAAAAAGAGAGAGACCTGTTCTAACAACAGAGAGAGAGAGAGACCTGTTCTAATAACAGAGAGAGAGACCGGTTCTAACAACAGAGAGAGAGACCAGTTCTAACAACAGAGAGAGAGAGAGAGAGACCTCTTCTAACAACAGATAGAGAGAGAGACCTGTTCTAACAACTGAGAGAGAGACCTGTTCCAACAACAGAGCGAGAGACCTGTTCTAAAAGCAGAGAGAGACCTGTTCTAACTGCAGAGAGAGAGACAGAGAGAGAGACCTGTTCTAACAACAGATAGAGAGAGACCTGTTCTAACAACAGAGAGAGAGACCTGTTCTAACAACAGAGAGAGAGACCTGTTCTAACAACAGAGAGAGAGAGAGACCTGTTCTAATAACAGAGAGAGAGAGACCTGTTCTAACAACAGATAGAGACCTGTTCTAACAACAGAGAGAGACCTGTTCTAACAACAGATAGAGACCTGTTCTAACAACAGAGAGAGAGAGAGAGAGAGACCAGTTCTAACAACAGAGAGAGAGAGACCAGTTCTAACAACTGAGAGAGAGACCTGTTCAAACAACAGAGAGAGAGACCTGTTCTAACAACAGAGAGAGAGAGACCTGTTCTAACAACAGAGAGAGAGAGAGACCTGTTCTAACAACAGAGAGAGAGAGACCTTTTCTATTAACAGAGCGAGAGAGACCTGTTCTAACAACAGAGAGAGAGAGAGACCTGTTCTAACAACAGAGAGAGAGAGACACGTGTTCAAAGAACAGAGAGATATACCTGTTCTAACAACAGAGAGAGACCTGTTCTGACAACAGAGAGTAAGACCTGTTCTAACAACAGAGAGAGACCTGTTCTAACAACAGAGAGAGAGACCTGTTCTAACAACAGAGAGCGAGAGAGACCTGTTCTAACAACAGAGAGACCTGTTCTAACAACAGAGAGAGACCTGTTCTAACAACAGATAGAGACCTGTTCTAACAACAGAGAGAGAGAGAGAGAGAGAGAGAGAGAGAGAGAGAGAGAGACCAGTTCTAACAACTGAGAGAGAGACCTGTTCAAACAACAGAGAGAGAGACCTGTTCTAACAACAGAGAGAGAGAGACCTGTTCTAACAACAGAGAGAGAGAGAGACCTGTTCTAACAACAGAGAGAGAGAGACCTGTTCTATTAACAGAGAGAGAGACCTGTTCTAACAACAGAGAGAGAGACCTGTTCTAACAACAGAGAGAGAGACCTGTTCTAACAACAGAGAGAGAGACCTGTTCTAACAACAGAGAGAGAGAGAGACCTCTTCTAACAACAGATAGAGAGAGACCTGGTCTAACAACACACAGAGAGAGACAGACCTGTTCTAACAACAGAGAGAGAGAGACCTGTTCTAACAGCAGAGAGAGAGAGAGACCTGTTCTAACAACAGATGGAGACCTGTTCTAACAACAGAGAGAGACCTGTTCTAACAACAGATGGAGACCTGTTCTAACAACAGAGAGAGAGACCTGTTCTAACAACAGAGAGCGAGACCTGTTCCAACAACAGAGAGAGAGACCTGTTCTAACAACTGAGAGAGAGACCTGTTCTAACAACAGAGAGAGAGAGACCTGTTCTAACAACAGAGAGAGAGAGACCTGTTTTAACAACAGAGAGAGAGATAGAGACCTGTTCTAACAACAGAGAGAGAGAGGGAGACCTGTTCTAACAACAGAGAGAGAGACCTGTTCTAACAACAGAGAGAGAGACCTGTTCTAACAACAGAGAGAGAGACCTGTTCTAACAACAGAGAGAGACCTGTTCTAACAACAGAGAGAGACCTGTTCTAACAACAGAGAGAGAGAGACCTGTTCTAACAACAGAGAGAGAGAGACCTGTTCTAACAGCAGAGAGAGAGAGAGACCTGTTCTAACAACAGAGAGAGAGAGACCTGTTCTAACAACAGAGAGAGAGACCTGTTCTATCAACAGAGAGAGAGAGACCTGTTCTAACAGCAGAGAGAGAGAGACCTGTTCTAACAACAGAGAGAGAGAGAGACCTGTTCTAACAACAGAGAGTGAGACCTGTTCTAACAACAGAGAGAGACCTGTTCTAACAACAGAGAGAGAGACCTGTTCTAACAACAGAGAGCGAGAGAGACCTGTTCTAACAACAGAGAGACCTGTTCTAACAACAGAGAGAGACCTGTTCTAACAACAGAGAGTGAGACCTGTTCTAACAACAGAGAGAGACCTGTTCTAACAACAGAGAGAGACCTGTTCTAACAACAGAGAGAGAGAGAGACCTGTTCTAACAACAGAGAGAGAGACCTGTTCAAACAACAGAGAGAGAGACCTGTTCTAACAACAGAGAGAGAGAGACCTGTTCTAACAACAGAGAGAGAGAGAGACCTGTTCTAACAACAGAGAGAGAGAGAGACCTGTTCTAACAACAGAGAGAGAGAGACCTGTTCTATTAACAGAGAGAGAGACCTGTTCTAACAACAGAGAGAGAGACCTGTTCTAACAACAGAGAGAGAGACCTGTTCTAACAACAGAGAGAGAGACCTGTTCTAACAACAGAGAGAGAGAGAGACCTCTTCTAACAACAGATAGAGAGAGACCTGGTCTAACAACACACAGAGAGAGACAGACCTGTTCTAACAACAGAGAGAGAGAGACCTGTTCTAACAGCAGAGAGAGAGAGACCTGTTCTAACAACAGATGGAGACCTGTTCTAACAACAGAGAGAGACCTGTTCTAACAACAGATGGAGACCTGTTCTAACAACAGAGAGAGACCTGTTCTAACAACAGAGAGAGAGACCTGTTCCAACAACAGAGAGAGACCTGTTCTAACAACAGAGAGAGAGAGAGACCTGTTCTAACAACAGAGAGAGAGACCTGTTCTAACAACAGAGAGAGAGAGACCTGTTCTAACCTGTTCTAACAACAGAGAGAGAGACCTGTTCTAACAACAGAGAGAGAGACCTGTTCTAACAACAGAGAGAGAGAGACCTGTTTTAACAACAGAGAGAGACCTGTTCTAACAACAGAGAGAGAGAGACCTGTTCTAACAACAGAGAGAGAGAGAGAGACCTGTTCTAACAACAGAGAGAGAGAGAGACCTGTTCTAACAACAGAGAGAGAGAGACCTGTTCTAACAACAGAGAGAGAGACCTGTTCTAACAGCAGAGAGAGAGAGAGACCTGTTCTAACAACAGAGAGAGAGAGACCTGTTCTAACAACAGAGAGAGAGACCTGTTCTAACAACAGAGAGAGAGAGACCTGTTCTAACAACAGAGAGAGAGACCTGTTCTAACAACAGAGAGAGAGAGAGACCTGTTCTAACAACAGAGAGTGAGACCTGTTCTAACAACAGAGAGAGACCTGTTCTAACAACAGAGAGAGAGACCTGTTCTAACAACAGAGAGAGAGAGAGAGACCTGTTCTAACAACAGAGAGACCTGTTCTAACAACAGAGAGAGACCTGTTCTAACAACAGAGAGAGAGAGAGAGACCTGTTCTAACAACAGCAGAGAGAGACCTGTTCTAACAACAGAGAGAGAGACCTGTTCTAACAACAGAGAGAGACCTGTTCTAACAACAGAGAGAGAGAGACCTGTTCTAACAACAGAGAGAGAGACCTGTTCTAACAACAGAGAGAGAGACCTGTTCTAACAACAGAGAGAGAGAGACCTGTTCTAACAACAGAGAGAGAGAGAGACCTGTTCTAACAACAGAGAGAGACCTGTTCTAACAACAGAGAGAGAGAACAACAGAGAGACCTGTTCTAACAACAGAGAGAGAGAGACCTGTTCTAACAACAGAGAGAGAGACCTGTTCTAACAACAGAGAGAGAGAGAGAGAGAGACCTGTCTCTAACAACAGATAGAGAGAGAGACCTGTTCCAACAACTGAGAGAGAGACCTGTTCTAACAACAGAGAGAGAGACCTGTTCTAACAACAGAGAGAGAGAGACCTGTTCTAACAACAGAGAGAGAGACCTGTTCTAACAACAGAGAGAGAGACCTGTTCTAACAACAGAGAGAGAGACCTGTTCTAACAACAGAGAGAGAGAGACCTGTTCTAACAACAGAGAGAGAGAGACCTGTTCTAACAACAGAGAGAGAGAGACCTGTTCTAACAACAGAGAGAGAGACCTGTTCTAACAACAGAGAGAGAGACCTGTTCTAACAACAGAGAGAGAGACCTGTTCTAACAACAGAGAGAGAGACCTGTTCTAACAACAGAGAGAGAGAGAGACCTGTTCTAACAACAGAGAGAGAGAGACCTGTTCTAACAACAGAGAGAGAGACCTGTTCTAACAACAGAGAGAGAGACCTGTTCTAACAACAGAGAGAGAGACCTGTTCTAACAACAGAGAGAGAGACAGAGAGAGACCTGTTCTAACAACAGAGAGAGAGAGACCTGTTCTAACAACAGAGAGAGAGACCTGTTCTAACAACAGAGAGAGAGACCTGTTCTAACAACAGAGAGAGAGAGACCTGTTCTAACAGAGAGAGAGAGAGACCTGTTCTAACAACAGAGAGAGAGACCTGTTCTAACAACAGAGAGAGACCTGTTCTAACAACAGAGAGAGACCTGTTCTAACAACAGAGAGACCTGTTCTAACAACAGAGAGAGACCTGTTCTAACAACAGAGAGAGACCTGTTCTAACAACAGAGAGAGAGAGAGAGAGAGAGACCTGTTCTAACAACAGAGAGAGAGAGACCTGTTCTAACAACAGAGAGAGAGACCTGTTCTAACAACAGAGAGAGAGACCTGTTCTAACAACAGAGAGAGACCTGTTCTAACAACAGAGAGAGACAGAGAGAGACCTGTTCTAACAACAGAGAGAGAGAGAGAGAGACCTGTTCTAACAACAGAGAGAGAGACCTGTTCTAACAACAGAGAGAGAGAGACCTGTTCTAACAACAGAGAGAGAGAGAGACCTGTTCTAACAACAGAGAGAGAGACCTGTTCTCAACAACAACAGAGAGAGAGACCTGTTCTAACAACAGAGAGAGAGAGACCTGTTCTAACAACAGAGAGAGAGAGACCTGTTCTAACAGAGAGAGTGAGACCTGTTCTAAAAAAAGAGAGAGACCTGTTCTAACAACAGAGAGAGAGAGAGACCTGTTCTAACAACAGAGAGAGAGACCTGTTCTAACAACAGAGAGAGAGACCAGTTCTAACAACAGAGAGAGAGAGAGAGACCTCTTCTAACAACAGATAGAGAGAGAGACCTGTTCTAACAACTGAGAGAGAGACCTGTTCCAACAACAGAGAGAGAGAGACCTGTTCTAAAAGCAGAGAGAGACCTGTTCTAACTGCAGAGAGAGACAGAGAGAGAGACCTGTTCTAACAACAGATAGAGAGAGACCTGTTCTAACAACAGAGAGAGAGACCTGTTCTAACAACAGAGAGAGAGAGACCTGTTCTAACAACAGAGAGAGAGAGAGACCTGTTCTAACAACAGAGAGAGAGAGACCTGTTCTAACAACAGAGAGAGACCTGTTCTAACAACAGAGAGAGAGAGACCTGTTCTAACAACAGAGAGAGAGAGACCTGTTCTAACAACAGAGAGAGAGAGAGAGAGAGAGACCAGTTCTAACAACAGAGAGAGAGACCTGTTCTAACAACAGAGAGAGACCTGTTCTAACAACAGAGAGAGAGAGAGAGAGAGACCTGTTCTAACAACAGAGAGAGAGACCTGTTCTAACAACAGAGAGAGAGACCTGTTCTAACAACAGAGAGAGAGAGAGAGACCTGTTCTAACAACAGAGAGAGAGACCTGTTCTAACAACAGAGAGAGAGAGACCTGTTCTAACAACAGAGAGAGAGACCTGTTCTAACAACAGAGAGAGAGAGACCTGTTCTAACAACAGAGAGAGAGACCTGTTCTAACAACAGAGAGAGAGAGAGACCTGTTCTAACAACAGAGAGAGAGAGACCTGTTCTAACAACAGAGAGAGACCTGTTCTAACAACAGAGAGAGAGACCTGTTCTAACAACAGAGAGAGAGACCTGTTCTAACAACAGAGAGAGAGAGAGACCTGTTCTAACAACAGAGAGAGAGAGACCTGTTCTAACAACAGAGAGAGAGACCTGTTCTAACAACAGAGAGAGAGAGAGACCTGTTCTAACAACAGAGAGAGAGAGAGAGAGAGAGACCTGTTCTAACAACAGAGAGAGAGAGACCTGTTCTAACAACTGAGAGAGAGACCTGTTCTAACAACAGAGAGAGAGACCTGTTCTAACAACAGAGAGAGAGAGACCTGTTCTAACAACAGAGAGAGAGAGACCTGTCTCTAACAACAGAGAGAGACAACAACAGAGAGAGAGAGACCTGTTCTAACAACAGAGAGAGAGAGAGACCTGTTCTAACAACAGAGAGAGAGAGAGACCTGTTCTAACAACAGAGAGAGAGACCTGTTCTAACAACAGAGAGAGAGACCTGTTCTAACAACAGAGAGAGAGAGACCTGTTCTATCAACAGAGAGAGAGAGACCTGTTCTAACAACAGAGAGAGAGACCTGTTCTAACAACAGAGAGAGAGAGACCTGTTCTATCAACAGAGAGAGAGAGACCTGTTCTAACAACAGAGAGAGAGAGAGACCTGTCTTCAACAACAACAGAGAGAGAGACCCTGTTCTAACAACAGAGAGAGAGACCTGTTCTAACAACAGAGAGAGAGAGACCTGTTCTAACAACAGAGAGAGACCTGTTCTAACAACAGAGAGAGAGACCTGTTCTAACAACAGAGAGAGAGTGAGAGAGACCTGTTCTAACAACAGAGACCTGTTCTAACAACAGAGAGAGAGACCTGTTCTAACAACAGAGAGAGAGAGACCTGTTCTAACAACAGAGAGAGAGAGACCTGTTCTAACAACAGAGAGAGAGAGAGACCTGTTCTAACAACAGAGAGAGAGAGACCTGTTCTAACAACAGAGAGAGAGACCTGTTCTAACAACAGAGAGAGAGAGACCTGTTCTAACAACAGAGAGAGAGAGAGAGACCTGTTCTAACAACAGAGAGCGAGAGAGACCTGTTCTAACAACAGAGAGAGAGACCTGTTCTAACAACAGAGAGAGAGACCTGTTCTAACAACAGAGAGAGAGAGACCTGTTCTAACAACAGAGAGAGAGAGAGACCTGTTCTAACAACAGAGAGAGAGAGACCTGTTCTAAACAGAGAGAGAGAGAGAGAGACCTGTTCTAACAACAGAGAGAGAGAGAGACCTGTTCTAACAACAGAGAGAGAGACCTGTTCTAACAACAGAGAGAGAGACCTGTTCTAACAACAGAGAGAGAGACCTGTTCTAACAACAGAGAGAGAGAGACCTGTTCTAACAACAGAGAGAGAGAGAGAGACCTGTTCTAACAACAGAGAGAGACCTGTTCTAACAACAGAGAGAGACCTGTTCTAACAACAGAGAGAGAGAGAGAGACCTGTTCTAACAACAGAGAGAGAGAGAGAGAGAGACCTGTTCTAACAACAGAGAGAGAGACCTGTTCTAACAACAGAGAGAGAGAGACCTGTTCTAGCAACAGAGAGAGAGAGACCTGTTCTAACAACAGAGAGAGAGAGACCTGTTCTAACAACAGAGAGAGAGAGACCTGTTCTAACAACAGAGAGAGAGAGACCTGTTCTAACAACAGAGAGAGAGAGAGACCTGTTCTAACAACAGAGAGAGAGAGACACGTGTTCAAAGAACAGAGAGATAGACCTGTTCTAACAACAGAGAGAGACCTGTTCTGACAACAGAGAGTGAGACCTGTTCTAACAACAGAGAGAGACCTGTTCTAACAACAGAGAGAGAGACCTGTTCTAACAACAGAGAGCGAGAGAGACCTGTTCTAACAACAGAGAGACCTGTTCTAACAACAGATAGAGACCTGTTCTAACAACAGAGAGTGAGACCTGTTCTAACAACAGAGAGAGACCTGTTCTAACAACAGAGAGAGACCTGTTCTAACAACAGAGAGAGAGAGAGACCTGTTCTAATAACAGAGAGAGAGAGACCTGTTCTAACAACAGATAGAGACCTGTTCTAACAACAGAGAGAGACCGGTTCTAACAACAGAGAGAGAGACCTGTTCTAACAACAGAGAGAGAGAGAGACCTGTTCTAACAACTGAGAGAGAGAGACCTGTTCTAACAACAGAGAGAGAGAGAGACCTATTCTAACAACAGAGAGAGAGAGACCTGTTCTATTAACAGAGCGAGAGAGAGACCTGTTCTAACAACAGAGAGAGAGAGAGACCTGTTCTAACAACAGAGAGAGAGACCTGTTCTAACAACAGAGAGAGAGACCTGTTCTAACAACAGAGAGAGAGAGAGACCTGTTCTAATAACAGAGAGAGAGAGACCTGTTCTAACAACAGATAGAGACCTGTTCTAACAACAGAGAGAGACCTGTTCTAACAACAGATAGAGACCTGTTCTAACAACAGAGAGAGAGAGAGAGAGAGAGAGAGAGAGACCAGTTCTAACAACAGAGAGAGAGAGACCAGTTCAAACTTCAGAGAAAGAGACCTGTTCTAACAACAGAGAGAGAGAGACCAGTTCTAACAACTGAGAGAGAGACCTGTTCAAACAACAGAGAGAGAGACCTGTTCTAACAACAGAGAGAGAGAGACCTGTTCTAACAACAGAGAGAGAGAGAGACCTGTTCTAACAACAGAGAGAGAGAGACCTGTTCTATTAACAGAGAGAGAGAGAGACCTGTTCTAACAACAGAGAGAGAGACCTGTTCTAACAACAGAGAGAGAGACCTGTTCTAACAACAGAGAGAGAGACCTGTTCTAACAACAGAGAGAGAGAGAGACCTCTTCTAACAACAGATAGAGAGAGACCTGGTCTAACAACTGAGATTGAGACCTGTTCTAACAACAGATAGAGAGAGAGACCTGTTCTAACAACAGAGAGAGAGAGACCAGTTCTAACAACTGAGAGAGAGACCTGTTCAAACAACAGAGAGAGAGACCTGTTCTAACAACAGAGAGAGAGAGACCTGTTCTAACAACAGAGAGAGAGAGACCTGTTCTAACAACAGAGAGAGAGAGACCTTTTCTATTAACAGAGCGAGAGAGAGACCTGTTCTAACAACAGAGAGAGAGAGAGACCTGTTCTAACAACAGAGAGAGAGAGACCTGTTCTATTAACAGAGAGAGAGAGAGAGAGACCTGTTCTAACAACAGAGAGAGAGACCTGTTCTAACAACAGAGAGAGAGACCTGTTCTAACAACAGAGAGAGAGAGAGACCTGTTCTAACAACAGATAGAGAGAGACCTGTTCAAACAACAGAGAGAGAGACCTGTTCTAACAACAGATAGAGAGAGAGACCTGTTCTAACAACAGAGAGAGAGAGAGACCTCTTCTAACAACAGATAGAGAGAGACCTGTTCTAACAACAGAGAGAGAGAGACCTGTTCTAACAACAGAGAGAGAGAGAGACCTATTCTAACAACAGAGAGAGAGAGACCTGTTCTATTAACAGAGCGAGAGAGAGACCTGTTCTAACAACAGAGAGAGAGAGAGACCTGTTCTAACAACAGAGAGAGAGAGACCTGTTCTATTAACAGAGAGAGAGAGAGACCTGTTCTAACAACAGAGAGAGAGACCTGTTCTAACAACAGAGAGAGAGAGAGAGAGACCTGTTCTAACAACAGATAGAGAGAGACCTGTTCTAACAACTGAGAGAGAGACCTGTTCTAACAACAGAGAGAGAGAGAGACCTGTTCTAACAACAGAGAGAGAGACCTGTTCTAACAACAGAGAGAGAGAGAGAGAGAGACCTCTTCTAACAACAGATAGAGAGAGACCTGTTCTAACAACAGAGAGAGAGAGACCTGTTCTATTAACAGAGCGAGAGAGAGACCTGTTCTAACAACAGAGAGAGAGAGAGACTTTTCTAACAACAGAGAGAGAGACCTGTTCTAACAACAGAGAGAGAGACCTGTTCTAACAACAGAGAGAGAGACCTGTTCTAACAACAGAGAGAGAGAGACCTGTTCTAACAGCAGAGAGAGAGAGACCTGTTCTAACAACAGAGAAAGAGAGAGACCTGTTCTAACAACAGAGAGAGAGAGTCCTGTTCTATCAACAGAGAGAGAGAGACCTGTTCTAACAACAGAGAGAGAGAGAGAGACCTGTTCTAACAACAGAGAGAGAGACCTGTTCTAACAACAGAGAGAGAGACCTGTTCTAACAACACAGAGAGAGAGACCTGTTCTAACAACAGAGAGAGAGACCTGTTCTAACAACAGAGAGAGAGAGAGACCTGTTCTAACAACAGAGAGAGAGAGACCTGTTCTAACAACAGAGAGAGAGAGACCTGTTCTAACAACAGAGAGAGAGACCTGTTCTAACAACAGAGAGAGAGAGACCTGTTCTAACAACAGAGAGAGAGA
The DNA here is from genome assembly GCA_030435695.1 of Brachymystax lenok tsinlingensis. NCBI lineage: Eukaryota > Metazoa > Chordata > Actinopteri > Salmoniformes > Salmonidae > Brachymystax > Brachymystax lenok. The sequence continues at coordinate 5,573,852 of CM059799.1, forward strand.
GTCCTGTTCTATCAACAGAGAGAGAGAGACCTGTTCTAACAACAGAGAGAGAGAGACCTGTTCTAACAACAGAGAGAGAGACCTGTTCTATCAACAGAGAGAGAGAGACCTGTTCTAACAACAGAGAGAGAGTCCTGTTCTATCAACAGGGAGAGAGAGACCTGTTCTAACAACAGAGAGAGAGAGAGACCTGTTCTAACAACAGAGAGAGAGAGACCTGTTCTAACAACAGAGAGAGAGAGAGACCTGTTCTAACAACAGAGAGAGAGACCTGTTCTATCAACAGAGAGAGAGAGACCTGTTCTAACAACAGAGAGAGAGAGAGACCTGTTCTAACAACAGAGAGAGAGAGACCTGTTCTAACAACAGAGAGAGAGACCTGTTCTAACAACAGAGAGAGAGACCTGTTCTAACAACAGATAGAGAGAGAGACCTGTTCTAACAACAGAGAGAGAGACCTGTTCTAACAACAGAGAGAGAGACCTGTTCTAACAACAGAGAGAGAGACCTGTTCTAACAACAGAGAGAGAGACCTGTTCTAACAACAGAGAGAGAGACCTGTTCTATCAACAGAGAGAGAGAGACCTGTTCTAACAACAGAGAGAGAGTCCTGTTCTATCAACAGAGAGAGAGAGACCTGTTCTAACAACAGAGAGAGAGTCCTGTTCTATCTACAGAGAGAGAGAGACCTGTTCTAACAACAGAGAGAGAGAGAGACCTGTTCTAACAACAGAGAGAGAGACCTGTTCTAACAACAGAGAGAGAGACCTGTTCTAACAACAGATAGAGAGAGAGACCTGTTCTAACAACAGAGAGAGAGAGAGACCTGTTCTAACAGCAGAGAGAGAGACCTGTTCTAACAACAGAGAGAGAGACCTGTTCTAACAACAGAGAGAGAGACCTGTTCTAACAACAGAGAGAGAGAGAGACCTGTTCTAATAACAGAGAGAGAGAGACCTGTTCTAACAACAGATAGAGACCTGTTCTAACAACAGAGAGAGACCTGTTCTAACAACAGATAGAGACCTGTTCTAACAACAGAGAGAGAGAGAGACCAGTTCTAACAACAGAGAGAGAGAGACCTGTTCTAACAGAGAGAGTGAGACCTGTTCTAAAAAAAGAGAGAGACCTGTTCTAACAACAGAGAGAGAGAGAGACCTGTTCTAATAACAGAGAGAGAGACCAGTTCTAACAACAGAGAGAGAGACCAGTTCTAACAACAGAGAGAGAGAGAGAGACCTCTTCTAACAACAGATAGAGAGAGAGACCTGTTCTAACAACTGAGAGAGAGACCTGTTCCAACAACAGAGCGAGAGACCTGTTCTAAAAGCAGAGAGAGACCTGTTCTAACTGCAGAGAGAGAGACAGAGAGAGAGACCTGTTCTAAAAACAGATAGAGAGAGACCTGTTCTAACAACAGAGAGAGAGACCTGTTCTAACAACAGAGAGAGATACCTGTTCTAACAACAGAGAGAGAGAGAGACCTGTTCTAATAACAGAGAGAGAGAGACCTGTTCTAACAACAGATAGAGACCTGTTCTAACAACAGAGAGAGACCTGTTCTAACAACAGAGAGAGAGAGAGAGAGAGACCAGTTCTAACAACAGAGAGAGAGAGACCAGTTCTAACAACTGAGAGAGAGACCTGTTCAAACAACAGAGAGAGAGACCTGTTCTAACAACAGAGAGAGAGAGACCTGTTCTAACAACAGAGAGAGAGAGAGACCTGTTCTAACAACAGAGAGAGAGAGACCTTTTCTATTAACAGAGCGAGAGAGAGACCTGTTCTAACAACAGAGAGAGAGAGAGACCTGTTCTAACAACAGAGAGAGAGAGACACGTGTTCAAAGAACAGAGAGATAGACCTGTTCTAACAACAGAGAGAGACCTGTTCTGACAACAGAGAGTGAGACCTGTTCTAACAACAGAGAGAGACCTGTTCTAACAACAGAGAGAGAGACCTGTTCTAACAACAGAGAGCGAGAGAGACCTGTTCTAACAACAGAGAGACCTGTTCTAACAACAGAGAGTGAGACCTGTTCTAACAACAGAGAGAGACCTGTTCTAACAACAGAGAGAGACCTGTTCTAAAAACAGAGAGAGAGAGAGACCTGTTCTAACAACAGATAGAGACCTGTTCTAACAACAGAGAGAGACCGGTTCTAACAACAGAGAGAGAGACCTGTTCTAACAACAGAGAGAGAGAGACCTGTTCTAACAACAGAGAGAGAGAGAGACCTGTTCTAACAACAGATAGAGAGAGACAGAGAGAGAGACCTGTTCAAACAACAGAGAGAGAGACAGAGAGAGAGACCTGTTCTAACAAAAGAGAGAGAGACCTGTTCTAACAACATAGAGAGAGACCTGTTCTAACAACAGAGAGAGAGAGACCTGTTCTAACAACAGAGAGAGAGAGACCTGTTCTAACAACAGAGAGAGAGACCTGTTCTAGCAACAGAGAGAGAGATACCTGTTCTAACAACAGAGAGCGAGAGACCTGTTCTAACAGAGAGAGTGAGACCTGTTCTAAAAAAAGAGAGAGACCTGTTCTAACAACAGAGAGAGAGAGACCTGTTCTAATAACAGAGAGAGAGACCAGTTCTAACAACAGAGAGAGAGACCAGTTCTAACAACAGAGAGAGAGAGAGAGAGACCCTTCTAACAACAGATAGAGAGAGAGACCTGTTCTAACAACTGAGAGAGAGACCTGTTCCAACAACAGAGCGAGAGACCTGTTCTAAAAGCAGAGAGAGAGAGAGACCTGTTCTAACTGCAGAGAGAGAGACAGAGAGAGAGACCTGTTCTAAAAACAGATAGAGAGAGACCTGTTCTAACAACAGAGAGAGAGACCTGTTCTAACAACAGAGAGAGATACCTGTTCTAACAACAGAGAGAGAGAGAGACCTGTTCTAATAACAGAGAGAGAGAGACCTGTTCTAACAACAGATAGAGACCTGTTCTAACAACAGAGAGAGACCTGTTCTAACAACAGATAGAGACCTGTTCTAACAACAGAGAGAGAGAGAGAGAGAGACCAGTTCTAACAACAGAGAGAGAGAGACCAGTTCTAACAACTGAGAGAGAGACCTGTTCAAACAACAGAGAGAGAGACCTGTTCTAACAACAGAGAGAGAGAGACCTGTTCTAACAACAGAGAGAGAGAGAGACCTGTTCTAACAACAGAGAGAGAGACCTTTTCTATTAACAGAGCGAGAGAGAGACCTGTTCTAACAACAGAGAGAGAGAGAGACCTGTTCTAACAACAGAGAGAGAGAGACACGTGTTCAAAGAACAGAGAGATAGACCTGTTCTAACAACAGAGAGAGACCTGTTCTGACAACAGAGAGTGAGACCTGTTCTAACAACAGAGAGAGACCTGTTCTAACAACAGAGAGAGAGACCTGTTCTAACAACAGAGAGCGAGAGCAGAGAGACCTGTTCTAACAACAGAGAGACCTGTTCTAACAACAGAGAGTGAGACCTGTTCTAACAACAGAGAGAGACCTGTTCTAACAACAGAGAGAGACCTGTTCTAACAACAGAGAGAGAGAGAGACCTGTTCTAATAACAGAGAGAGAGAGACCTGTTCTAACAACAGATATAGACCTGTTCTAACAACAGAGAGAGACCGGTTCTAACAGCAGAGAGAGAGACCTGTTCTAACAACAGAGAGAGAGAGAGACCTGTTCTAACAACTGAGAGAGAGAGACCTGTTCTAACAACAGAGAGAGAGAGAGACCTATTCTAACAACAGAGAGAGAGAGACCTGTTCTAACAACAGAGAGAGAGAGAGACCTGTTCTAACAACAGAGAGAGAGACCTGTTCTAACAACAGAGAGAGAGACCTGTTCTAACAACAGAGAGAGAGAGAGACATGTTCTAATAACAGAGAGAGAGAGACCTGTTCTAACAACAGATAGAGACCTGTTCTAACAACAGAGAGAGACCTGTTCTAACAACAGATAGAGACCTGTTCTAACAACAGAGAGAGAGAGAGATAGAGAGACCAGTTCTAACAACAGAGAGAGAGAGACCAGTTCAAACTTCAGAGAAAGAGACCTGTTCTAACAACAGAGAGAGAGAGACCAGTTCTAACAACTGAGAGAGAGACCTGTTCAAACAACAGAGAGAGAGACCTGTTCTAACAACAGAGAGAGAGAGAGACCTGTTCTAACAACAGAGAGAGAGAGAGAGACCTGTTCTAACAGAGAGAGAGAGACCTGTTCTATTAACAGAGAGAGAGAGAGACCTGTTCTAACAACAGAGAGAGAGACCTGTTCTAACAACAGAGAGAGAGACCTGTTCTAACAACAGAGAGAGAGACCTGTTCTAACAACAGAGAGAGAGAGAGACCTCTTCTAACAACAGATAGAGAGAGACCTGGTCTAACAACTGAGAGAGAGACCTGTTCTAACAACAGATAGAGAGAGAGACCTGTTCTAACAACAGAGAGAGAGAGAGACCTGTTCTAACAACAGAGAGAGAGAGACCAGTTCTAACAACTGAGAGAGAGACCTGTTCAAACAACAGAGAGAGAGACCTGTTCTAACAACAGAGAGAGAGAGACCTGTTCTAACAACAGAGAGAGAGAGAGACCTGTTCTAACAACAGAGAGAGAGAGACCTGTTCTATTAACAGAGCGAGAGAGAGACCTGTTCTAACAACAGAGAGAGAGAGAGACCTGTTCTAACAACAGAGAGAGAGAGACCTGTTCTATTAACACACAGAGAGAGAGAGAGACCTGTTCTAACAACAGAGAGAGAGACCTGTTCTAACAACAGAGAGAGAGACCTGTTCTAACAACAGAGAGAGAGACCTGTTCTAACAACAGAGAGAGAGAGAGACCTCTTCTAACAACAGATAGAGAGAGACCTGTTCTAACAACTGAGAGAGAGACCTGTTCTAACAACAGATAGAGAGAGAGACCTGTTCTAACAACAGAGAGAGAGAGAGACCTCTTCTAACAACAGAGAGAGAGACCTGTTCTAACAACAGAGAGAGAGAGACCTGTTCTAACAACAGAGAGAGAGAGAGACCTGTTCTAACAACAGAGAGAGAGAGACCTGTTCTATTAACAGAGAGAGAGAGACCTGTTCTAACAACAGAGAGAGAGAGAGACCTGTTCTAACAACAGAGAGAGAGAGACCTGTTCTAACACAGAGAGAGAGACCTGTTCTAACAACAGAGAGAGACCTGTTCTAACAACAGAGAGAGAGACCTGTTCTAACAACAGAGAGAGAGACCTGTTCTAACAACAGAGAGAGAGAGACCTGTTCTAACAACAGAGAGAGAGACCTGTTCTAACAACAGAGAGAGAGAGACCTGTTCTAACAACAGAGAGAGAGAGACCTGTTCTAACAACAGAGAGAGAGACCTGTTCTAACAACAGAGAGAGAGAGAGAGAGAGACCTCTTCTAACAACAGATAGAGAGAGACCTGTTCTAACAGCAGAGAGAGAGAGACCTGTTCTAACAACAGAGAGAGAGAGAGACCTGTTCTAACAACAGAGAGAGAGAGAGACCTGTTCTAACAACAGAGAGAGAGACCTGTTCTAACAACAGAGAGAGAGACCTGTTCTAACAACAGAGAGAGAGACCTGTTCTAACAACAGAGAGAGAGAGAGAGACCTGTTCTAACAACAGAGAGAGAGAGAGACCTGTTCTAACAACAGAGAGAGAGAGACCTGTTCTAACAACAGAGAGAGAGAGACCTGTTCTAACAACAGAGAGAGAGAGACCTGTTCTAACAACAGAGAGACCTGTTCTAACAACTTAGAGAGAGAGACCTGTTCTAACAACAGAGAGAGAGAGACCTGTTCTAACAACAGAGAGAGAGAGAGACCTGTTCTAACAACAGAGAGAGAGAGAGACCTGTTCTAACAACAGAGAGAGAGACCTGTTCTAACAACAGAGAGAGAGAGACCTGTTCTAACAACAGAGAGAGAGAGAGACCTGTTCTAACAACAGAGAGAGAGAGAGACCTGTTCTAACAACAGAGAGAGAGAGACCTGTTCTATCAACAGAGAGAGAGAGACCTGTTCTAACAACAGAGAGAGAGTCCTGTTCTATCAACAGGGAGAGAGAGACCTGTTCTAACAACAGAGAGAGAGAGACCTGTTCTAACAACAGAGAGAGAGAGAGACCTGTTCTAACAACAGAGAGAGAGAGAGACCTGTTCTAACAACAGAGAGAGAGAGACCTGTTCTAACAACAGAGAGAGAGAGACCTGTTCTAACAACAGAGAGAGAGAGAGACCTGTTCTAACAACAGAGAGAGAGACCTGTTCTAACAACAGAGAGAGAGAGAGACCTGTTCTAACAACAGAGAGAGAGACCTGTTCTAACAACAGAGAGAGAGAGAGACCTGTTCTAACAACAGAGAGAGAGAGACCTGTTCTAACAACAGAGAGAGAGACCTGTTCTAACAACAGATAAGAGAGAGAGACCTGTTCTAACAGCAGAGAGAGAGAGACTGCTACCGCAGCAGAGAGGGAGACCGCAAATTTCTAACAGCAGAGAGGGCCTGTTCTAACACCAGCAGAGAGAGAAGACCTATTCTAACAGCAGAGAGAAGAGGCCTGTTCTGTTAACTTAGGCGAGAGAGAGACCTGTTTAACAACAGAGAGAGAGAGAGACCTGTTCTAACAACAGAGAGAGAGAGACCTGTTCTGTGCTTAGAGAGAGGCCTGTTCTAACAGCAGAGGGCCTGTTCTAACAACTTAGAGAGAGAGAGAGAGACCTGTTCTAACAACAGATGAAAGAGGGACCACTGTTCTAACAACTGAGAGAGAGACACTTGTTCTAACCCAGCAGAGAGAGAGAGAGAGACCTGTTCTGCTGTAGAGAGAGACCTGTTCTAACAACAGAGAGAGAGAGAGAGAGAGAGAGCCCTCTTCTAACAACCAGATAGAGGAGAGACCTGTTCTAACTTAGCAGAGAGAGAGACCTGTGTTCTAACAACCCAGAGAGAGAGAGAGACCTGTTCACAACAGCAGAGAGAGAGACCTGTTCTAACAACAGAGAGAGAGACCTGTTCTAACAGCAGAGAGAGATATATTCTAACAGCAGAGAGAGACCTGTTCTAACAACCCAGAGAGAGAGGGCCTGTTCTAACAACAGAGAGAGAGTCCCTGTTCTATCAACAGCAGAGAGAGACCTGTTCTAACAACTTAGAGAGAGACCTGTTCTAACAGCAGAGAGAGAGAGACATAACCTATCAAGCAGAGAGAGAGACCTGTTCTAACAACAGAAATTCCTGTTCTATCAACAGGGAGAGAGACCTGTTCTAACAACAGAGAGAGAGAGACCTGTTCTAACAGCAGAGAGAGAGAGAGAGAGACCTGTTTCACAAACTTAAGCAAGCAGAGAGAGAGAGACCCTCAATATTCTAACAGCAGAGAGAGAGGCCACCAATGTTCTATCTATAGAGGAGAGAGAGAGACCTAATTTCCTAGCTATAGAGAGGGACCTGTTCCTAACAAGCTTAGAGAGAAGGGCCTGTTCTTAACAGCAGAGAGAGGGCCTGTTCTAACAACAGAGAGAGACCCTGTTCTAACAGCAGATAGAGAGAGAGACCTGTTCTATAGCAGAGAGAGGGCTGTTCTAACAGCAGGAGAGAGGGACCTGTTCTAACAGCAGAGAGAGACCTGTTCTAACAGCAGAGAAGAGAGACCTGTTCTAACAGCAGAGAGAGACCTGTTCTATCAGCAGAGAGAGAGAGGGACCTGTTCTAACAGCAGAGAGGAGAGTCCTGTTCTATCAACAGAGAGAGAGACCTGTTCACAACAGCAGAGAGAGAGTCCTGTTCTAACAGCAGAGATAGAGAGAGACCTGTTCTAACTAGCAGAGAGAGAGACCTGTTCCTAACAACAGAGAGAGAGACCTGTTCTAACATAGATAGAGAGAGACCTGTTCTAACAGCAGAGAGAGAGAGAGACCTGTTCTAACAGCAGAAGAGAGAGACCTGTTCTAACCCAACAGAGAGAGAGACCTGTTCTAACAGCAGATATTGCCCTCCCACTCCCATCCCAACACTACCTAGATTAACTTTTGTTTCTTACGAGGCTTAATTGTATCTTTTTGCTGGACCTTTTCCATTTCACTTACTGCACTGAGACCAGTAGGGCCAATCAAGACGCTTAACGCCCCCCCCTCTAACTCACTTCATCCAGTCCCACTGGATCAGACGGAGGCGAGAGAGAGAGATGAGGCGAGAGAGAGAGAGAGAGAGAGAGAGAGAGAGAGAGAGAGAGAGAGAGGGAGAGAGAGAGAGGAGGGGAGGAGGAGGTCATAGGATTTATTAGTTATTGTTATACACTTTCTACCCGGTCAAAAAGGATTTCAGAACACCTGCTCATTCAAGGGTTTCCCTTTGTTTGTACTATTTTCTGCATTTGTAGAATAATGAATGAACATCAAAACTATGAAATAACACATGGAATTATACAGTAACCAAAAAAGTGTTAAACAAATCAAAATATATTTTATATTTGAGATTCTTCAAATAGCCAACCTTTACCTTGATGACAGCTTTGCACACTTTTGGCATTCTCTTAACCAGCTTCATGAGGTTGTCACCTGGAATTCATTTCATTTAACAGGTGTGCCTTCTTAAAAGTACATTTGTGTTTGAGCCAATCGGTTGTGTTGTGTTGTGACAAGGTAGGGGTAGTATACAGAAGATAGTCCTATTTGGTAAAGACCAAGTCCATGTATTGGCAGAACAGCTCAAATAAGCAAGAAAAGCGACAGTCCATCATTGCTTTAAGACATGAAGGTCAGTCAATGCAGGAACATTTTAAGAACTTTCTTCAAGTTTCTTCAAGTGCAATCACTTAAAAACCATAAAGTGCTATAATGAAACTGGCTCTCATGAGGAGACCGCCATACAGGAAAAGGAAGACCCAGGTTACCTCTGCTGCGAGAATAGGATTCATTAGAGTTACCAGCCTCATAAATTGCAGCCCAAATAAATGCTTCACAGAGTTATTGGTTCTCTAGTCTAGTCATGGGTTATTGGTTGCTGGTTCTCTAGTTCCCTAGTCATGGGTTATTAGTTCCCTAGTGTCCTAGTCATGGGTTATTGATTCCCTAGTTCCCTAGTCATGGGTTATTGGTTATTGATTCCCTAGTTCCCTAGTCATGGGTTATTGGTTATTGGTTCCCTAGTTCCCTAGTCATGGGTTATTGGTTCTCTAGTTCCCTAGTCATGGGTTATTGGTTAATGGTTCTCTAGTTCCCTAGTCATGGGTTATTAGTTCCCTAGTGTCCTAGTCATGGGTTATGGATTCCCTAGTTACTTAGTCATGGGTTATTGGTCCCTAGTTCCCTAGTTCCCTAGTTCCCTTATCATGGTTGATTTGTTATTGGTTCCCTAGTCTAGTCATGGGTCATTGGTTGCTGGTTCTCTAGTTCCCTATTCATGTGTTGTTATTGGTTATAAAAAGAAGAAACTCCAGCACACCAGTAATCTGTTGTTTTTTCCCAGTCTTGATGTTGATGGATCTCATCTGTTGTTGTATCAGTCAAGGTATTTTGGGGTTTTACATAGCTGCAATACATGACCATAAGTATGTGGACACCTGTTCACCGAACATCTCATTCCAAAATCATGGGCATAATGTGGAGTTGGTCCCCCCTTTGCTGCTGTAACAGCCTCCACTCTTCTGGGAAGGCTTTCCACTAGATGTTGGAACATTACTGCGGGGACTTGCTTCCATTCAGCCACAGAGAACATTAGTTAGGTCGGGCACTGATGTTGGCGATTAGGCCTGGCTCGCATGATCGAGGCGTTCAATTCATCCTAAAGCTGTTTTGATGGGGTTGAATTCAGGGGGCTCTCGCGCAGGCCAGTCAAGGATTCTTCCCACCAATCTCAACAAACCATTTCTGTATGCAACTCGCTTTGTTCAGAGATTGTCATACTGAAACAGGAAAGAACCTTCCCAAACTCTTGCCACAAAGGTTGGAAGCTTTGGAATCATCTAGAATGTCCAGTGTTATTAACAATAGCGTTAACATTTCCCTTCACTGGAACTAAGGGGACTATCCAGAACAATGAAAAACCGCCCCAGACCATTATTCCTCCTCCACCAAACGTTACTGTTAGCGCTATGCATAAGGGCACGCGGCGTTCTCCTGGCACCTGCCAAACCCAGATTTGTCCGTCTGACTGCCAGATGGTGGAGCGTGATTCCTCACTCCAGAGAAGGGGCTTTTCCACTGCTCCAGAGTCAATGGCAGCGAGGCTTTTACACCACTCCAGCCGACGCTCGGCGTGCATAGTGATCTTGAAGCTTGTGTGGCTTGGCTGCTTTCGACCATGGAAACCCCATTTCATGAAGCTCCCGACGAACAGTTATTGTGCTGATGTTGCTTCCAGAGCAGTTTGGAACTTCGGTGGTGGAGTAATGCGGCCGAGGACAGAGCGATGTTTACACACTGCGCTTCAGCACGCTTTCGGCGGTCCTGTTCATGAGCTTGTGTGGCCTACCACTTAACTTCGCTGAGGCCGTTGTTTCTCCTAGGCGTTTCCACTTCACAATAACAGCGCCCCACTGATTGTTGCGAACAGCTCTGGCAGGGCAGAAGAAGTTGTGAAATGACTTGTTGGAACGGTGGCATCCTATGACGGTGCCACGTTGAAAGTCACTGAGCTCTTCAGTAAGGCATTTGGACTGCCAATGTTTGTCTATGCAGATTGCATGGCTGTGTTCTCGATTGTATACACCTGTCACAACAGGTCTGGCCGAAATAACCGAATCCACTAATTTGAAGGGGTGTCCACATACTATTGTATATACATAGTGTAGCTACCATCCGTTACATTGGCACTGTTGTTATTGTACTTGTCATACGTTAAGTTGTTGTTGGAATTCTGGGATATGGTCTGGGTAAAGGTTTGGGTGGCCTTGTTGCTGGTTGCCACTAACAGCTAATTATCATGATCTCTTGTTATTGATCTATATATGTGTTTGTCTGTCGGTCTGTATTGGACTGGTACTATTGATTGATCTGTTTGCTTCCTGTGCCTACTGTAGTTTTTGCATTCTGATACTGTCTTTGTCTTTGTCTCTCTCTATACCTCTCTCTCTCTCTCTCTCTCTCTCTCTCTCTCTCTCTCTCTCTCTCTCTCTCTCTCTCTCTCTCTCTCTCTCAATTCAATTCAATTCAATTTGCTTTATTGGCATGACGTAACAATGTACATATTGCCAAAGCTTACTTTGATATTTACAATATGAAAATAATAACAATCAAAATTGTCAACAGGACAACAGTAACAACAATAACCAAGGGTCAAAATAACCACACATTGAACAATAACACTAAGCATACAGTAGAGGACATGTGCAGGTTGATGGCAGCAATGTAGTGCGCTGCCAACCCACAGCTTTCTGCTTCCTCCCCCACTCTCTCTCTCTCTCTCTCTCTCTCTCTCTCTCTCTCTCTCTCTCTCTCTCTCTCTCTCTCTCTCTCTCTCTCTCTATTTGTCTCTCTCTCTCTCTCTCTCTCTCTCTCTCTCTCTGTCTCTCTCTCTCTCTCTCTCTCTCTCTCTCTCTCTCTCTCTCTCTCTCTCTCTCTCTCTCTGTCTCTCTCTCTCTCTCTCTCTTTCTC
>CM059799.1:5587961-5627961 GCA_030435695.1 Brachymystax lenok tsinlingensis
CCATGCTGTCTGGATGACTGACTGGATGATTCCATGCTGTCTGTAGGACTGACGGGATGATTCCATGCTGACTGTAGGACTGACGGGATGATTCCATGCTGACTGGATGAGTTCTCCAGTTAGAGAGAGAGAGAGCTGCCTTGCCTGGATGATTCCATGCTGTCTGGATGACTGACTGGATGATTCCTTGCTGTCTGGATGACTGACTGGATGATTCCATGCTGTCTGTAGGACTGACGGGATGATTCCATGCTGACTGTAGGACTGACGGGATGATTCCATGCTGACTGGATGAGTTCTCCAGTTAGAGAGAGAGAGAGCTGCCTTGCCAGCATGAGTTCTGTGTTTATTTACTTTGTCAGACGCTCCTCATCAGTGTGTGTGTTTATAATGCAACACATACACGCCGGCTCGCCTCCGCGCAGTTCCTCAGGAAATACAATTATCTGCAACATTCAGCCCTGCTGCAGACAGATATATCTAACTGCACAGCCCTGCTGCAGACAGATATATATAACTCCACAGCCCCGCTGCAGACAGATATATCTAACTCCACAGCCCCACTGCAGACAGATATATATAACTCCACAGCCCCGCTGCAGACAGATATATCTAACTGCACAGCCCTGCTGCAGACAGATATATATAACTCCACAGCCCCGCTGCAGACAGATATATCTAACTCCACAGCCCCACTGCAGACAGATATATATAACTGCACAGCCCTGCTGCAGACAGATACATATAACTGCACAGCCCTGCTGCAGACAGATATATCTAACTCCACAGCCCCGCTGCAGACAGATATATATAACTCCACAGCCCCACTCCAGACAGAGATATATAACTCCACAGGCGAGTGCAGATGCATCACTATGCAGAGAGGGAGTGTGTGTGTCTGTCAATTATTGTGAGGGATGTTAACGATTGGCCAGTAACAGAGACGTACAGTGAGGGAAAAAAGTATTTGATCCCCTGCTGATTTTGTACATTTTCCCACTGTCTCTCACTGTTCAAATAAACCTACCATTAAAATTATAGACTGATCATTTCTTTGTCATTTCTTTGTCACTTTGTCAAGGTACAAAATCAGCAGGGGATCAAATACTTTTTTCCCTCACTGTATTAACAGTTGGACATAACAACATCTTCAGTTCCTGTCGGAGGTCATCCATGTCACAGCCTCTGACCTCTTTATATGTTGGAGGTAGTGAGAATGAAAGGGGGTAGGGAGGGAGAGAGAAGTATGGAAAAAAGGACGGAAGGGAAAGAGGGAAGGAGGGAGGTAGGGATGGAGGGGGCCAACACAGACTGAATAGCCAACACGGACTGAAACAGAGAGAGACAGAGAGAGAGAGAAAGAGAGAGAGACAGAGAGAGAGACAGAGAGAGAGCAAGAGAGAGAGAGACAGAGAGGAAGAGAGAGAGACAGAGAGAAAGAGAGAGAGACAGTTAGAGAGAGAGAGAGACAGAGAGAAAGAGAGAGAGAGAGAGAGAGAGAGAGAGAGAGAGAGAGAGAGAGAGAGAGAGAGAGAGAGAGAGAGAGAGAGACAGAGAGAAAGAGAGAGAGACAGAGAGAGAGAGAGAGAGAGAGAGAGAGAGAGAGAGAGACAGTTAGAGAGAGAGAGACAGAGAGAAAGAGAGAGATTGAGACAGAAAAAAAGTAAAGTGGATACCTTGTCAGTTGTACAACTGAATGCACTCAACTGAAATGTGTCTTCTGCACTTAATCCAACCCCTCTGAATCAGAGAGGTGCGAGAGGCTGCCTAATCGACATCCACGTCATCGCCGCCCGGCGAACAGTTGCTGTTGGGGGTAAACTGCTGTGATCAAAGGCAGAATCCTCCACCTTGCCGGCTCGAGGATTCAAACTTTAACCGCTAGAGAGAGAGACAGAGATCAAGAGAGAGAGAGAGAGAGAGGACAACAGGACAACGACCCTAAGCACACAGCCAAGACAATGCAGGAGTGGCTTCGGGACAAGTCTCTGAATGTCCTTGAGTGGCCTAGGCAGAGTCTGGTCTTAATCCTGATCAAACATCTCCAGAGAGACTGAAAATAGCTTTGCAGCAACGCTCCCCATCCAACCTGACAGAGCTTGAGGGGATCTGCGGAGAAGAATGGGAGAAACTCCCCAAATACAGGTGTGCCAAGCTTCGTACCCACGAAGAATCAATGCTGTAATCGCTGCCAAAGGTGCTTCAACAAAGTACCGAGTAAAGAGTCTGAATACTTATGTAAATGTTTTTTGCTTTGTCATTATAGGGTATTGTGTGGTAATTGTTTAGGGATAAAAAAGTCAAGGGGTCTGAATACTTTCCCAATGCACTGTATACATATATTATGGATAGCCAGGGGCACACTCCAACACTCCAACACTCCAACACTCCAACACTCCAAGACATCATTTACAAACAAAGCATTTGGGTTTAGTGAGTCCTCCAGATCAGAGGCAGTACGGATGTCCATGGACGTTCTCTTGATGAGTGTGTGAATTAGACCATTTTCCTGTCCTGTTAAGCATTCAAAATGTAATGAGTACTTTTGGGTGTAGGGGAAAATGTATGGAGTAAACAGTACATTGGTTCATTTAAGAATCTAGTGGAGTGAAATTTAAATATGTAAGGTAATGATACCTCAAACTAATTAAGTAGTGCTTTAAAGTATTTTTATGCACTCTCAAATGTTTGTATAATTTCAGACAGTAGTTTTGAAAGTGGTGCTCATGAGCCAAAAGTGGTACTTGTTTTTGGTGTACTATGTCATCAAATTGTTTACTACATCATCCATTTCATATGATTTGTCACATCTTGCAACAACAACAAAATGTTACGAATCTAATTCGTACTATATGTTACAAAATATGTTCAGCTTGAGATCCTGGAGTGCATCTTTAAGTACTGGTTCTTAGTTTACACCGCTAGCAGCCGATAGCATCCAAACACAACATATTTCAGCAAACCCTGTGATATGTGTAAGCCAACTGAGAAACGATCTTCTCATTGACACAACTCTGCTTAGATCGGCAGGTAGTAACTTAACTTCGGTTGTTTTGTTTACTAGTTTAGCGAACCGGCTAACGCTGCTGCTGCTGGCAACTCCTGAGCTAGCCTAGCTAGATAGCTAGTTGGCTGTTAATATTAAGTATACATACCTTCATAATCGGTCAAATAGGACGACTCGTAGAATTGACAGCCCTTCTCCAATTACCTTTTCAGCACTGACGTTGTGGCAATTCTGTGGACATCGTTTACGGGGAACTTTGGCATCTAGCTACACTACATGAACAAAAGTATGTGGACCCTGCTCGTTGAACATCTCATTCCAAAATCATGGGCATTAATATGGAGTTGGTCCCGCCTTTGCCGCTAGAACAGCCTCCACTCTTCTGGGAAGGCTTTCCACTAGATGTTGGAACATTGCTGCAAGGACTTGCTTCGATTCAGCCAGAAGAGCATTAGTGAGGTCGGGCACTGATGTTGGGCGATTAGGCCTGGCTTCCAGTCGGCGTTCCAATTCATCCCAAAGGTGTTCGATGGGGTTGAGATCAGGGCTTTGTGAAGGCCAGTCAAGTTCTTCTACACCGATCTCGACAAACAATGTCTGTATGGACCTCGGTTTGAGCACAGGGGCATTGTCATTCTGAAACAGGAAAGGGCCTTCCCCAAACTGTTGCCACAACGTTGGAAGCACAGAATCGTCTAGAATGCCATTGTATGCTGTAGCGTTATGTTTTCCCTTCACTGGTACTAAGAGGCCCGAACCATGAAAAACTGCCCCAGACCATTATTCCTCCTCCACCAAACTTTACAGTCAGCACTATGCATTCGGGGCAGGTAGCGTTCTCCTAGGATGAGGACATGAGTTCCTTTTCAATCGAGCTAAACACTAACTAACTTATTAGTGTTAGCAGAGATAGGCCCAAATATTTCCATGGAAGTGTAAATGAGAAGCAGCTGGTTGGAGTTTCCGCCAAATATGGCGGGGAGAGGAAGGTCCGGCAGTGGGGTGGAGCAAGATGGAACCGGGCTGGCTTTCTGACAATTTTCTCATTGATTTAAACATTCCCATTGGAAATAACATGGGGTGGTCTATATTGGGTTAGTTATACAACGTATTTGGTGTTAGCATGCACTTTTATAGCTAGCTGGATAACACAAGAACTAACTAGGTAGCTAGCTAGGCCTAGCTAGCTATAGGCCTAACCTATAAGAAAGCAACGTGATGATAGTATAGGGTAACTTAGTGTCTAAATTGTCATGCATTATTTTCTACCACAAGGTCTCAGACTCCAACATGGAAGAAAGAAACATGTGAAGACAGAGAAACTATAGAACTATAGACAGAGACAGAGTTGTTGATTTCTATTGTTACTTGAAATAGACAATCCCGTTTTTCTAAATGAGCTATCTAGGCTACTCACCATTTTATACTATCTAGGCTACTCACCATTTTATACTATCTAGGCTACTCACCATTCTATACTATCTAGGCTACTCACCATTCTATACTATCTAGGCTACTCACTAGTCTATACTATCTAGGCTACCCACCATTCTATACTATCTAGGCTACTCACCATTCTATAATATCTAGGCTACTCACTAGTCTATACTATCTAGGCTACTCATCATTCCATACTATCTAGGTTACTCACCATTCTATAATATCTAGGCTACTCACCATTCCATAATATCTAGGCTACTCACTAGTCTATACTATCTAGGCTACCCACCATTCTATATTATCTAGGCTACTCACCATTCTATACTATCTAGGCTACTCACTAGTCTATACTATCTAGGCTACCCACCATTCTATACTATCTAGGCTACTCACCATTCTATAATATCTAGGCTACTCACTAGTCTATACTATCTAGGCTACTCATCATTCCATACTATCTAGGCTACTCACCCATTCTATACTATCTAGGTTACTCACCATTCTATAATATCTAGGCTACTCACCATTCCATAATATCTAGGCTACTCACTAGTCTATACTATCTAGGCTACTCACCATTCTATACTATCTAGGCTACTCACCATTCCATACTATCTAGGCTACTCACTAGTCTATACTATCTAGGCTACTCACCATTCTATACTATCTAGGCTACTCACCATTCTATACTATCTAGGCTACTCACTAGTTTATTCTATCTAGGCTACTCACCATTATATACTATCTAGGCTACTCATCAGTCTATGCTATCTAAGCTACTCATCATTCTATACTATCTAGGCTACTCACTAGTCTATACTATCTAGGCTACTCACTAGTCTATACTATCTAGGCTACTCACCATTCTATAAAATCTAGGCTACTCACCATTCTATACTATCTAAGCTACTCATCATTCTATAGGCTACAGATTTGAGTCACCAGTAGAATACTTATTTTAGATGTACTCTGTGGTGTAATAGTGTATTTATTCATCACTTGCCAGCCACATTTCACTGTCAGATAGGACACATCTTAGACTGCTGAGAAAAAGAAAAAAAACTCTTCTTCTTCTCTGGTATTATGGGTGTCCGCAAACAAACATTAAAGATGTATGCCGTCACCTACCTACTGTACGGGTAATTATATTGTACTTAGGGGAACATTACACGTACTCTGTGATGTAGTAGTGTGTTTATTTATCACTTGGTGCTTTCAGAAGCTGTACTATGCTATGAAATAGTGTATTTCTCGTATTAGATCTGTTTCTCATATTAGATCTGTTTCTCGTATTAGATCTGTTTCTTATATTAGATCTGTTTCTCGTATTAGATCTGTTTCTCATATTAGATCTGTTTCTCTCGTATTAGATCTGTTTCTCATATTAGATCTGTTTCTCATATTAGATCTGTTTCTCTCGTATTAGATCTGTTTCTCGTATTAGATCTGTTTCTCATATTAGATCTGTTTCTCTCGTATTAGATCTGTTTCTCATATTAGATCTGTTTCTCTCATATTAGATCTGTTTCTCTCGTATTAGATCTGTTTCTCGTATTAGATCTGTTTCTCGTATTAGATCTGTTTCTCATATTAGATCTGTTTCTCTCGTATTATATCTGTTTCTCGTATTATATCTGTTTCTCGTATTAGATCTGTTTCTCGTATTAGATCTGTTTCTCGTATTAGATCTGTTTCTCATATTAGATCTGTTTCTCGTATTAGATCTGTTTCTCGTATTAGATCTGTTTCTCATATTAGATCTGTTTCTCTCGTATTAGATCTGTTTCTCGTATTAGATCTGTTTCTCTCATATTAGATCTGTTTCTCTCGTATTAGATCTGTTTCTCGTATTAGATCTGTTTCTCTTGTATTAGATCTGTTTCTCGTATTAGATCTGTTTCTCGTATTAGATCTGTTTCTCGTATTAGATCTGTTTCTCGTATTAGATCTGTTTCTCGTATTAGATCTGTTTCTCTCGTATTAGATCTGTTTCTCGTATTAGATCTGTTTCTCGTATTAGATCTGTTTCTCGTATTAGATCTGTTTCTCGTATTAGATCTGTTTCTCTCGTATTAGATCTGTTTCTCGTATTAGATCTGTTTCTCGTATTAGATCTGTTTCTCGTATTAGATCTGTTTCTCGTATTAGATCTGTTTCTCGTATTAGAGCTCAACCAAGTTAACCCAGACGGTACGCTTTATTTTGGGGGCAAGTGCTAGCAACAACGTTGACTGGAGATATATTTTGAACAGTGCACATTCATGGAGTAAGTAATTAGAGTCTATTGAGCGTAGGCTATAATCTCTCAGTCACCCAGCGTATCCACAAGGGATCCCAGCCTTTGTCACAGTTGTTAACGAATCGGACGCAGCTGAGAAGAAGCGAAACGATACGTTGGTGAATACAGTGGAAACCTGCCCATTTTCTATTAAGCATGATAACACGCATTCGTTGATAAACTTCTGTAATTACGGACCGCAATTACTACCAATTACAATGGTATTATTACACTGCGAGTGGTTACAGTTTTAAACTGCAGTGTTTGTTCAGTGTAATTACTTATCCAATATGGATCCTTTAAAAGGAAGCGTTAATCATTGCTTGATTCCTCTTGTGTCTCTGTTTCTTTCTCCAGAGAGAGAGGGGAGAGAGACTTTGTGATGGGGAAAGGAAACAGTAAACTGGCACCAGAGGTTCTGGATGACCTCACCAAGAGTACTGAGTTCAACGAGGCCGAGCTCAAGCAGTGGTACAAAGGCTTCCTCAAAGACTGTCCCACTGGTATACTGAATCTTGAAGAGTTCCAACAACTATATGTGAAGGTGAGGGAGGGAGGGACTTAAAGGTTTTCTCACTGGCAATCTGAATCTAGAGTTCCAACCACTATATATCAAGGTGAGGAAGTGTGGGGGGAGAGGGAGAGTGGGGAGAGGGAGAGTGAGGGGAGAGGGAGATTGGGGGAGAGGGAGAGTGAGGGGAGAGGGAGAGTGAGGGGAGAGGGAGAGTGAGGGGGAGAGTGGGGAGGGATGAGGAAGGAAACATATTGTGATTATTCTGAGGGAGAGAGGGGGACAAGTGGGTTGAAGAGGAAATAGCAGTAAATTGGGCGGGGGGTACAAGCGAAAGGATGGAGGACAGTGGTTCATGGCCTTCCTAAAGCGTTCCCTCTGTCATACTCAAAGCAAACTACCTAAAGGAAGAAAGTCATTTGGAGAAGAGGGGTTCAGAATGTGCAACATCATCCATTAATTGGATTACATTCCAAATGGCCCTCTATTACCTATGTAGTACACTATCATGTCCTCAGTAACCCTACTGCTCAATCTATTTGAATAGCCTTCCAGTGACCTGCAGTATGTTACATTTCTTTTTTTTTTTTTTACTCGTCCAGTTCTTTCCGTATGGTGATGCGTCTAAGTTCGCCCAGCACGCCTTCCGCACCTTCGATAAGAACGGCGACGGGACCATCGACTTCCGGGAGTTTATCTGTGCCCTGTCAATCACCTCGAGGTACGCTTCATAACACAGGTGACTCACTCACTCACACACACGCTAAACACATACTGCATATTTCTATTTGACAGTTCTTTCCATCACCTCTAGGGGGAGCTTTGAACAGAAACTCAACTGGGCCTTCAACATGTATGACTTAGATGGAGACGGCAAGATCACACGCATGGAGATGTTGGAGATCATAGAGGTCTGTGTGTTTCTGTGTGTTTCTGTGTGTTTCTGTGTATTTCTGTTTGTTTCTGTGTGTTTCTGTGTGTTTCTATGTGTTTCTGTGTGTTTCTGTGTGTTCCTGTGTGTTTCTGTGTGTCTTTGAGTGTGCTTTTCTGCATACTTGTGTGTATGCTTGTGTGCGCGTCCATTTGTGTGTGTGTGTGTGTTTATATGATAACTTACTGTGTGTGCATATTGCTCCAGCGAATTCCCCATTCCATCTTTACTGACCACCTCCTCTCTCTCTCTCTCTCTCTCTCTCTCTGTTTCCTAGGCAATCTACAAGATGGTTGGCACTGTGATAATGATGCGTATGAACGAGGACGGGCTGACTCCCCAGCAGCGTGTGGATAAGATCTTCTCCAAGATGGATAAAGATCACAACGATGAGATCACACTGGAAGAGTTCAAAGAGGCAGCCAAGAGTGATCCCTCCATCGTCCTATTGCTGCAGTGTGACATGCAGAAATAGAGGAGGGAGAGGGTGAGGGAGGGAAGAGGGAGAAGGTGAGGGAGGGAGGAGGTGAGGGAGGGAGGGAGGGAGGGAGGGAGGGAGGGAGGGAGGGAGGGAGGGAGGGAGGGAGGGAGGGAGGGAGGGAGGGAGGGAGGGAGGGAGGGAGGGAGGGAGGGAGGGAGGGAGGGAGGGAGGGAGGAGGTTAGGGAGGGAGGAGGGGGAGGGAGGGAGGGAGGAAGATGAGGGGGGAAGGTAAGGAGGGAGGGAGGAGGGAGATAGCAAGTTTGACCTCTCATTGTATTATTGTTGCCAATTGCTGTAGGATCTGCAGACGTATGGATGGAGAGACTGGTAGAGTGAGGGAGTAGAGAGAGATGGAGAGACTGGTAGAGGGAGGGAGTAGAGAGAGATGGAGAGGGGTAGGTTGTGGGGCCAGACAGTGCGACGTAATAGAGACACTCTTGGAGGGGAGATGAGCGCAGTGAAAAGTGTGAGTCCGACTGAGAGAGTATGAAAGAAAGAGAGGGAGATATAGTGATAGAGGGGGGAGAATGAGAGAGAGTGGGGAGAGAGATAAATCGAATCAAACTGTATATGTCACATGCGTCGAATACAACAGGTGTAGAACTTACCGTTAAATTCTTACTTACAAGCCCTTAACCAACAATAGAGTTCAAGAAATAGAGTTAATAAAATATTTTCTAAATCAAATAAAGTTAAAACAAACGAATCAATCAAATGGTAACACAATAAATGTACAATGTACATAGTCAGTGTGGCCATTTGATTAGTTCAGTTGTTCAGCAGTCTCATGGCTTGGGGGTAGAAGCTTTTAAGGAGCCTTTTGGTCCTAGACTTGGCGATCCGGTTCTGCTTGCCGTGCGGTAGCAGAGATAACAGTCTGTGACTTGGGTGACTGGAGTCTTAGACCATTTTTTGGGGCCTTCCTCTGACACCGCCTAGTATATAGGTCCTGGATGTTAGGAAGCTTGGCCCCAGTGATGTACTGGGCCATACGCACTACCCTCTGTAGCAGGCGGTAATGCAAACGGTCAGAATGCTCTCGATGGTGCAGCTGTAGAACTTTTTGAGGATCTCCTGAGGGGGAAAAGGTGTGTCGTGCCGTCTTCACAACTGTCTTGGTGTGTTTGGACCATGACAGTTTGTTGGTGATGTGGACACCAAGGAACTTGAAACCGCTCCACTTCAGTCCTGTCAATGTTAATGGCCCGCCTTTTCCTGTTGTCCACGATCAGCTCCTTTTTCTTGATCAGGTTGAGGGAGAGGTTGTTGTCCTGGCACCACACTACCAGGTCTCTTACCTCCTCCCTATAGGCTGAGACCATCGTTGTCGGTGATCTGGCCTACCACTGTTGTGTCGTCAGAAAAAAATTATGATGGTGTTGGAGTTGTTTGCAGAGGGAGGTGTTTAGTCCCAGGGTCCTTAGCTTAGTGATGTGCTTCGTGGGCACTATGGTGTTGAACACTGAGTTGTAGTCAATGACCAGCATTCTCACATAGGTGTTCCTTTCGTCCAGGTGGGAAAGGGCAGTGTGGAGTGCGATTGAGATTGCGTCATCTGTGGATCTGTTGGGGAGGTATGCACATTTTAGTGGGTCTAGGGTTTCTGGCATGATGGTGTTGGTGTTAGTGTGAGCCATGACCAGCAGGTTTCCTTCACTATCTCGGCACAGGGACTATGGTGGTCTTTTGAAACATGTAGGTATTACAGAGTTGGCCAAGGAGAGGTTGAAAATGTCAGTGAAGACATGCTTTGAGTACACGTCCTGGTAATCCGTCTGGCCCTGCGGCTTTGTGAATGTTGACCTGTTTAAAGGTCTTGCTCACATCGACTATGGAGAGCGTGATCACACAGTCGTCCAGAACAGCATTTAGCTCATCTGGTAGGTTCGCTGGGCAGCTCCCGGCTGGTTTTCCCCATGTAATCTGTAATAGTTTTAAAGCCCGCCCACATCTGACGAGCGTCAGAGCCGGTGTAGTAGGATTCAATCTTAACGCCGTATTGACGCTTTGCCTGTTTGATGGTTTGTCTGAGGCCATAGCGGGATTTCTTATAAGTGTCCGGATTAGTCTCCTTGAAAGTGGAAGCTCTACCCTTTAGCTCCGGGTGGATGTTGCCTGCATTCCATGTCTTCTGGTTGGGAAATGTACGTACAGTCACTGTGGGGACGAGGTCATCGATGCACTTATTGATGAAGCCGGTGACTGAGGTGGTATACTTCTCAATGCCATTGGATGAATCCCGGAACATATTCCAGTCTATGCTAGCAAAACAGTTCTGTAGCGTAGAATCCGTGTCATCTGACCACTTCCGTATTGAGTGGTGAGTCACTGGTGCTTCCTGCTTTAGTTTTTGCTTGTAAGCAGGAATCAGGAGGATAGCGTTATGGTCAGATTTGCCAAATGGAGGTTGAGGGAGAGCTTTGTACGCGTCTCTGTGTGTGGAGGAAAGGCGGTCTACAGTTTTTTCCCCTCTGGCTACACATGTGACATGCTGGTCGAAACTTACATTTAAGTTTCCCTGCATTAAAGTCCCCGGCCACTAGGAGCACCTCTTCTGGATGAGCATTTTCTTGTTTGCTTATGGCCTTATACAGCTCGTTGAGTGCGGTCTTAGTGCCAGCATCGGTCTGTGGTGGTATGTAGACGGCTACGAAAAATACAGATGATACTCACTAGGTAGATAGTGTGGTCTACAGCTTATCATGAGATACTCTACCTCAGGCGAGCAAAACCTTGAGACTTCCTTAGATATTGTGCACCGGCTGTTGTTTACAAATATACAAAGGCCGCCACCCTTGTCTTACCAGAGGCTGCTGTTCTGTCCTGCCAATGGAGTGTATAACCCGCCAGCCATATGTTCTTAATGTCGATGTTACAGTTTTTAATGTCCCGTTGGTAGGATAGTCTTAATCGTAGATTGTCCAGTTTGTTTTACAATGATTGCACGTTGGCCAATAATATGGAGGGTAGTGGTGGTTTACTCACTCACCGACAAATTCTCACAAGGCACCCAGACCTCTACCCAGACCTCCAAAAGAGAGAGAGAGAGAGAGACAGAGAGAGAGAGAGAGAGAGAGAGAGAGAGAGAGAGAGAGAGAGCGATATACCTTTATCCCCCCAGCTGTCAGGGAGATAATAGAGCGTTCACCGGGTCAGAAACGACATGCTGATCAAATCCGAGTGGGCGCTTGCTTGCATCCGTCCGTGTGTTTGTGTGCTCGTGGTCTAAACAAAAAACTACAGTTACCACTCGTTTACTAAAACTGGACAGCTGCAGTAAAGCATGAACCCTTTGAGAATATATTAGTCCCCCTTTATCTTCACATTCTGCTTTTTAAACCCCTCTCTTAGACAGTCTGACATTATAATGGGGGAGGATAGTAATGATGATGATAGTAATGGTGATGATAGTAATGGTGATGATAGTAATGGTGGTGATAGTAATGGTCTGTTATGGGTGAGGATAGTAATGGTGATGATAGTAATGGTGATGATGGGGGAGGATAGTAATGGTGATGATAGTAATGGTGATGATAGTAATGGTGATGATAGTAATGGTGATGATAGTAATGGTGAGGATAGTAATGGTGATGATAGTAATGGTGATGATGGGGGAGGATAGTAATGGTGATGATGGGGGAGGATAGTAATGGTGATGATAGTAACGGTGATGATAGTAATGGTGATTATAGTAATGGTGAGGATAGTAATGGTCTGTTATGGGTGAGGATAGTAATGGTGATGATGGGGGAGGATAGTAATGGTGATGATGGGGGAGGATAGTAATGGTGATGATAGTAATGGTGATGATGGGGGAGGATAGTAATGGTGATGATGGGGGAGGATAGTAATGGTGATGATAGTAATGGTGAGGATAGTAATGGTC
Source organism: Brachymystax lenok tsinlingensis (assembly GCA_030435695.1). Taxonomy (NCBI): domain Eukaryota; kingdom Metazoa; phylum Chordata; class Actinopteri; order Salmoniformes; family Salmonidae; genus Brachymystax; species Brachymystax lenok. Next base: position 5,600,496 of record CM059799.1, read on the forward strand.
TGTTATGGGTGAGGATAGTAATGGTGATGATAGTAATGGTGATGATGGGGGAGGATAGTAATGGTGATGATAGTAATGATGATGATAGTAATGGTGATGATAGTAATGGTGATGATAGTAATGGTCTGTTATGGGTGAGGATAGTAATGGTGATGATAGTAATGGTGATGATAGTAATGGTGATGATAGTAATGGTGATGATGGGGGAGGATAGTAATGGTGATGATGGGGGAGGATAGTAATGGTGATGATAGTAACGGTGATGATAGTAATGGTGATGATAGTAATGGTGAGGATAGTAATGGTCTGTTATGGGTGAGGATAGTAATGGTGATGATAGTAATGGTGATGATGGGGGAGGATAGTAATGGTGATGATGGGGGAGGATAGTAATGGTGATGATAGTAATGGTGATGATGGGGGAGGATAGTAATGGTGATGATGGGGGAGGATAGTAATGGTGATGATAGTAACGGTGATGATAGTAATGGTGATGATAGTAATGGTGATGATAGTAATGGTCTGTTATGGGGGAGGATAGTAATGGGGATGATAGTAATGATCTCTTCACCTTATAAAGATAGTCCCTGTCTATTTGTCTCTGTCTTTAAATGCCACGATGAAGGTTAAATGCCACAGGGGAATGAAACAAACATTTGGCCAATCAACTGACTTCAGTTTATGTTATGGTTGTTGTTCATGGTACACGTTGCGGGTAGGCTACGATACTCATCCACCAATTGACTGCGAAGGTATGAGTCGCAGGGGGAAACGTTTCAACATAAGTTTAAAAATCAACAGACTTTAATCAACAGTCAACGTTGTTATTGGTGGGAGGTTGTATTCTTAAAATAGTCATGCACAAAATGATTAAATGGCTTTAAATCTGGTAATCTTGCTTTACACAAAACATTCAGCATGTGAAACAGCTGAGGATCAGTCAGAACAATAGAGGCAATAATAGAGCCAGTATGGTGCCATAGTTTCATGTAGCTAAATGATAATTACAGGCTGTTTGAAGAAACTGAAATCTGGTGGATCCGCTAAAGGGCAAAGCTTCCATATTTCTCTTATTTCCACGAAAAAGCATGAAAAAGCCGTCCTCCCTCTTTCCTCTCATCCTCCTCTTCCTCCTCATCCTCCTCATCCTCCTTCCTCTTGCTCTTCAAATGTCAGGCAGGCAGAGGGATGTGACAGGTGGTTGAGGAGAGGGAGATTGCTGAACTCCTCTCAGATCAAAAATCAATCGAGAAAAGAGCAAGAGGTGTGTGTGTGTGTGCGTATGTGTGCGTGCGTGTGTGTGTGTGCCTGTTTATGTGTGTGTGTTCGTGTGTTTGTGCCTGTGTGCTATGTTTCCAGTCCAATAGCTAGACACCAGAGATCGGAGTGTCCTGTAGATAGAGGAGACGAAGAGATGGAACTTCCCCAGCCAATGACATTTTTCCCTCATCTTCAGCCAATCAGAATGTTCCCTCCTTCAAAGAGAAACATACACTGGCCTGTTTTGTCAAATGTCATAATGAGATGAAGTGTACATGACAATAACCGTGTGTATGAGTATAAACAGTTGTAATAATGTACATGTATCACTAACCTAGTGCTTATTTAATGGCGACACAGCTACAGTGGTTTGTGAATAACCTGTGTGTGTGTGTGTGTGTGTAACAGAGATGCCTCAGCAGTCCAATTTCTACAGTCCTTATGTAGACCAGGGTTTGCCAAAAGTTGACTCCCCAAGTTTTTGTAGCAAAAAAAAATTAAAACTTTAAATATCGTATATTTTTCTTGGGGAGAGACTGTAAAAACAGCAGGAAATCAGCTCCAATATATTTAAATTGATCACTTCCCAAGTTAACCCACGCATAATAGAGAGACACGTGATTGTATACAAATGTAAGCTAGGTTTGAAATTATTCTGTTTTAGTCAAACGTTATAACTGTTTTGGTTTCGTGCGGTCAATTTGCAGTCTACAAATTATTTGTAATTATGGTCCGGCCACCCGACCATCTGCTCCAGATAAAATCGGCCCGCAGCTGAATCTAGTTGATGATCCCTGGTGTGGACCCTCCGTCTCACCTCAGTTACAGGGGTTGGTATATCATTTAAATTACAGTTGGGTTGGTACATCATTTAAATTACAGTTGGGTTGGTATATCATTTAAATTATTGTTGGGTTGGTATATCATTTAAATTACAGTTGGTTTGGTAAATCATTTAAAATACTTTTGGGTTGGTATATCATTTAAATTACAGTTGGTTTGGTATATCATTTAAATTATTGTTGGGTTGGTATATCATTTAAAATACAGTTGGTTTGGTATATCATTTAAATTATTTTTGGGTTGGTATATCATTTAAATTACAGTTGGTTTGGTATATCATTTAAATTACAGTTGGTTTGGTATATCATTTAAATTACAGTTGGTTTGGTATATCATTTAAATTATTGTTGGGTTGGTATATCATTTAAATTACAGTTGGGTTGGTATATCATTTAAAATACATAGCAGGGAAAGATGTGAGAATTATATCTGACTTCCTGTCGCTTCTTGTTTGCAGCTATCTGTTGAATGTTATTGTGGTTGTATTTTAATGTTATTCGTATTGATACTCCAGGGGAAATCTAAATGGTGGTTTAGGATTTGTTTTTGCTTGCTTCCTTTGAGATAGTTAGTTGGCCTAGTTGGCCCCTGTGAAACAAACGTCATTCCAACGTCATCAATAGGTTATTCACTTAAATCGGTGAATATATTATATTTGATAAAGATGTGTTTGAATCTGGTTTAACATGGTCGACTGACACTGTTAAAATATACCACACCACAATGGAACGTTGACTAGATAGAGGACCAACTTATACAGAAATATAAGAGCTAGAAAGAAACCAACCCCTAATTTTACTACGGATCTGTATAATTCTATTGATGAATACACATGTATTCTACTCTGTGACAGGGCAACCACTTGTGCTCTGTTGTGTAATGTAAAACAATTCTGCTGTTGACTTCAACATGTCTGTGCTGTTGATGTGAATGTATGTGTGTCTCGTTGATTAATTATGTTCAGTTTTTTTTTATTTTCAATATTGTACGGCTCTTAGAACAGAGAACAATGTAATTATTTTTTGTTACATAGAATGAAAACACTTGGATGTTGAAATGATATGGGTTGGTGTATTATTTTCTTTTGTCACACACAACACACACAAACACACACACACACACACACACACAAACACACACAACAACACAACCCAAAGTGTATGAGTCACTGTCTGGTGATGTCACAGTAACGCAGTAATGTCATCCTTCACGCCGTTCTCATGGTAACCAGACTGTGGCCAGAACGCAGGCAGACTTATGGACACACACACATACATCCGTAGTCTAATGACTAAGGAAATGAATTTCTGTCCCTCCTATCTGAAAGGTGTCATTTGGTTAACTGGCCAGTAATAGATAAATCATTGAAAGGAATGAAATGAGACCCAAGGAGAGAAGAAGGCAGATACGTTTTTCTCTTGTTTCTCCTCCCTGTACAGGATTGTCAGCTTAGGTCACACCAGATCCACGGCAGTATTAGACATTTCTCCGGGACCCCGGGACGTCAGGAGATGCCTTCAATACTGTCCACTAAGGGCAATGTGAGCGTCCCGGCTTGCTAGGGAGTTGTGGACGAGGATAGAGGAAGGGCTTGAATTGCGAGCTACGGCTCCTGGTACATTGGGTTCTATCCCCAGCTTTAACCATTACCTTAACCAGTCACACGTAATGGCTAAACTTAACCCTTACCTTAACCAGTCAGAATTCTTTCCTAAACTTAACCCTTACCTTAACCAGTCAGATATAATGCCTAAACTTAACCCTTACCTTAACCAGTCAAAATTAATTCATAAACTTAACCCTTACCTTAACCAGTCAAAATTAATTCATAAACTTAACCCTTACCTTAACCAGTCAGAATTAATTCCTAAACTTAACCCTTACCTTAACCAGTCAGAATTAATTCCTAAACTTAACCCTTACCTTAACCAGTCAGAATTCATTCCTAAACTTAACCCTTACCTTAACCAGTCAGAATTCATTCCTAAACTTAACCCTTACCTTAACCAGTCAGAATTCATTCCTAAACTTAACCCTTACCTTAACCAGTCAGAATTCATTCCTAAACTTAACCCTTACCTTAACCAGTCAGACGTAATGACAAAACTTACAATCAAGTTGTTTCTGTTTGAACCGTATGTCAACCCTTACCTTAAGTCCAGTTGTTTTGAAAACAACATTGATTGTTATATTATATTTAGAAGACTCACAAGACATAAGAGAGCCATTTCACTCTCTTATCACGTTTTTATTAGCCTAATGCAGAGAAAATTGTCAGCCAGAAACATTAATTATTTGTAGTGTAATATTCTTGGCCTCAGCAGTTTGAGTGAGGGAGAAAAAGAGACAGAGAGATTGAGAAGAGTAAGGGAGAGAGGGAGGGAGAGAGAAAAGGGGTTGGATGGGAGATTATAATGTAGAGCAAGAGAGAGGATGGGAGATTAGAATGGAGAGAAAGAAAGAGATAGGATGTGAGATTGGAATGGATGGATGGAGAGAAAAAGAGAGAATGGGAGATTGGAATGGAGAGAAAGAGAGGAAGGGAGAGGATGGGAGATTAGAATTCATCCCCAAAGCCAACACTTCCTTTGGCCGCCTTTCCTTCCAATTCTCTGCTGCCAATGACTGGAACGACTTGCAAAAATCACTGAAGCTTGAGTCTTATATCTCCCTCTCTAACTTTAAGCATCAGCTGTCAGAGCAGCTTACCGATCACTGTACCTGTACACAGCCCATCTGTAAATAGCCCACCCAACTACCTCATCCCCATATTGTTATTTATCTTCTTGCTCTTTTGCACCCCAGTATCTCTACTTGGACATCATCATCTGCACATCTATCACTCCAGTGTTAATGTTAAATTGTAATTATTTAGCCGCTATGGCCTATTTATTGCCTTACCTCCCTACTCTTCTACATTTGCACACACTGTACATAGGTTTTTCTGTTGTGTTATTGACTGTACGTTTGTTTATGTGATACTCTGTTGTTGTTGTTTTGTCGCACTGCTTTTGCTTTATCTTGGCCAGGTCGCAGTTGTAAATGAGAACTTGTTCTCAACTGGCCTACCTGTATTATGACATCATATAGAACTACCTGGTTAAATAAAGGTGTATTATGACATCATATAGAACTACCTGGTTAAATAAAGGTGTATTATGACATCATATAGAACTACCTGGTTAAATAAAGGTGTATTATGACATCATATAGAACTACCTGGTTAAATAAAGGGGAAATATAAAAAATGTATAAAAGAATGGAGAGACAGAAAGAGGGTAAGAGATTAGAATGATAGATGCAGTAGTTAGAGGGATACCTTGTCTTTATCTTGGCCAGGTCGCAGTTGTAAATGAGAACTTGTTCTCAACTAGCTTACCTGGTTAAATAAAGGTCTTAATGACTGTGTGTAGGAAAATTAGCTTTCTGTCTGTCCCCCAATATGACCTCCCTTGCTTGAGGGGAGTGGAGGAATAGGCCCCTCAGGCATGTCATAATGCACACAAATCAAAGCTCATAACCTCAGTGGACACAAACTCAATAACACTACACTGAATCTCCAGTAGCTAATTCACCATCTTGGCCACAATAAATGTTTGTTCACATATGGCATTCATTCCTGCACTTTATGACATACTTAAGTATTACTTTCCTCTAATTGATGATTGAACATTCACTATTCAATATTCTCCTCATCTACACTTTTTCCTATACCATTATGGATATACAGTATCTACCTTCAATGAATCCACCTTCATTGTAGACACCTTCAACGGTAGACACCTTCAGTGAATCCACCTTCATTGTAGACACCTTCAGTGTAGACACCTTCAGTGTATCCACCTTCAATAGTAGACACCTTCAGTGTAGACACCTTCAAAGGTAGACACCTTCAATGGTAGAAACCTTCAGTGTATCCACCTTCAATGGTAGACACATTCAGTGTATCCACCTTCAATGGTAGACACCTTCAGCGTAGACACATTCAATGGTAGACACCTTCAGTGTATCCACCTTCAATGGTAGACACCTTCAGCGTAGACACCTTCAGCGTAGACACCTTCAATGGTAGAAACCTTCAGTGTATCCACCTTCAATGGTAGACACCTTCAGTGTATCCACCTTCAGTGGAAGACACCTTCAGCGTAGACACCTTCAATGGTAGAAACCTTCAGTGTATTTACCTTCAATGGTAGACACCTTCAATGTTAGTAACCTTCAGTGTATCCACCTTCAATGGTAGACACCTTCAGCGTAGACACCTTCAAAGATAGACACCTTCAATGGTAGAAACCTTCAGTGTATCCACCTTCAATGGTAGACACCTTCAGTGTATCCACCGTCAGTGGTAGACACCTTCAGCGTAGACACCTTCAATGGTGGACACCTTCAGCGTAGACACCTTCAATGGTAGACACCTTCAATGGTAGAAACCTTCAGTGGTAGACACATTCAGTGTATCCACCTTCAATGTAGCAACCTTCAATGTATCCACCTTCAGTGTATCTACCTTCAATGTAGCCACCTTCGGTGGTGAAAACTTCCAAACAAAAACATTAATCCGTAAAAATATCCTCGTTCTGAATTGGCATAGAGGCACCAAAACATCACAGAACATTTTGAAGATTGTTCCACAAATACGTTGCCAAAAAAACAGAAAGATGATTCACTTCTTAGGGAGTGGCTCCCGAAGTGACGGTTTTGGAGAGTCTGGCGTGCCCTAAGTAAAATGCCTCCCACCAGAAAATAGGATATGCACATAATTAGCACTATTGGATAGTTTCTAAAAGTGTTAACATAATGTCTGTGAGTATAACAGAACGGATATAGCAGGCGAAAACCCGAGGAATTTCTGTCCTGGAAAAAGTGTTTTTGACACATTGCCTCATTTTGAACCTCTCCCTATTGAAAACAGTCATTTCTGGGAGTAAGATTGCAGTACCTATTGCTTCCACTGGATGTCAACAGTCTCTAGACAGTGTTTGATGATGTTTAGTTGCTCTGGATGGTAATAGAAGAAGAATTTCGAACTAGTCATCGGATGTAAACAGAGGAGGAAGCGCGTTCACGGGCTCGCGCGCGCTGTGGTTTTTTCCTTTCCTATCGTCCAGTTTATAATCCGGTTGAAATATTATAGTAAATATACATAAAAGTGTTCCTAAGGATACATTATCAATGATGTTTGATTGTTCTTGGACAAGTGTATAGGTATAGGTTGAACGCGTTCTCTTCACGGTTCAATGGGCGAGTGGACGCTGTATTTTATGATCATAACGCGCCAACCAAACAGAGATTTATGGATATAATAAATGACTTTTTCTAACAAAAGAACCATTGGATGTCTTCGTTGGACACTTGGGAAGCCCTCAGCAAAAGTTCTTCAAAAGGTAAGGGATTTGTTTTCGATGACTATGCAACACTTGTATATTAATGAATGTTTAATAATTCAACTTTTGGATTTTGAATTTGGCGCCTTGCATTTCACCGGGTAGTGTCGGGAGTGCTCCCTAAGTAGTTAACTGACTTGCCTAGTTAAATAATAAATTAGGGTAGATTAACAGGACTGCTGTTAAACCTCTGTTGTACACTTTTCTCCCCTTCCAATATTTAATGGATTGAATAATAGAATATGGCAACTTTCAGGACCAATACCAACTACTGAGAAGTGGGTAGCAGAGAAGTGCATAGGAAAGGCGTGCATTTCCTAAATCTGAATCGGGCCCAAAGAATCTCAGCATAGGAGTGCTGAGGAGTTCTATCCTGGAGTTCTAGGAGTTCTATCCTGCCGATAGATTGTATAACCCGCCAGCTGTATGTTATTAATGTCGTCTTTCAGCCACGACTCTGTGAAACATAAGATATTACAGTTTTTAATGTCATGTTTTTAGGATATATGTGATTTCAGTTCGTCCCATTTATTTTCCAGTGATTGAATGTTAGCTAACAGTACGGATTGCAAAGGCAGATTAGCCACTAGTCGTCTGATCCTCACAAGGCACCCCGATCTCTTTCTGCGAAATCTCTGTTTCTTTCTCCAGCGAATGACGGGGATGAGGGCCTGTTCGAGTGTTTGGAGTATATCCTTCCTGTCTGACTCAATAAAGAAAAAAAGGAGCACCTACGTGAGAATGTTACTCATTGACCACAGCTCAGCGTTCAACACCATAGTGCCCTCAAAGCTCATCACTAAGCTAAGGACCCTGGGACTAACACCTTCCGCTGCAACTGGATGCTGGACTTCCTGACGGGCGGCCCCCCAGGTGGTAAGGGTAGGTAACAACACATCTACCGTGCTCAGTCCCCTCCTGTACTCCCTGTTCACTCATGACTGCACAGCCAGGCATGACACCAACACCATCATTCAGTTTGCCGATGACACAACAGTGGTAGGCCTGATCACCAACAACAATGACACAGCCTATAGGGAGGAGGTCAGAGACCTGACCATGTGGTGCAAGGACAACAACCTCTCCCTCAACGAGATCAAGACAAAGGAGATGATTGTGGACTACAGGAAAAGGAGGACCGAGCACTCCCCCCATTCTCATCGACGGGGCTGCAGTGGAGCAGGATGAGAGCTTCAAGTTCCTTGGCGTCCACATCACCAACAAACTAACATCGTCCAAGACAGTCGTGAAGAGGGCAAGACAAAACCGATTCCCCCTCAGGAGACTGAAAATATTTGACATGGGTCCTCAGATCCTCAAAAGGTTCTACAGCTGCACCATCGAGAGCATCCTGACGGTTTGGATCACTGCCTGGTATGGCAACTGCTCGGCTTCTGACCGCAAGGCACTACAGAGGGTAGTGCGTATGGCCCAGTACATCACTGGGGTCAAGCTTCCTGCCACCCAGGAGCTCTATACCAGGTGGTGTCAGAGGAAGGCCCTAAAAATTGTCAAAGACTCCAACCACCCTAGTCATAGACTGTTCTCTCTGCTACCGCATGGCGAGCGGTACCGGAGCGCCAAGTCTAGGCCCAAGAGGCTTCTAAACAGCTTCTACACCCAAGCCATAAGACTCCTGAATATCTAATCAAATGGCTCTTAGGCCTCACTCCTCTCTTCTCCCCTCCCCACCCTGCTACACTGCTGCTACAGTCTGTTATTATCAATGCATAGTACCACCTGTATATATCAGGACAAAACACACATCACGACAAGAGAGACAACAACACTACCAAAAGAGAGACCTAAGACAACAACATAGCATGGCAGCAACACATGACAACACAGCATGGTAGCAACACCACATGACAACAACATGGTAGCAACACAACATGGCAACAGTACAAAATGGTAGCAGCACAAAACATAGGTATCTCAGATTCGGGGGAGTGAGGCCTAAAAGGGTTCTATAAATAAGCATCAACCAGTGGGTCTTGCGATGTGTATACAGAGATTCCCAGTATACAGAGGAGTATTGAGTGCAGTGATGTGTCCTATAAGGAGCATTGGTGGCAAATCTGATGGCCGAATGGTAAAAAACATCTAGCCGCTCGAGAGGCCAGCTGAGTATAGGACTGTAACATCTGCATATAAATGGATGAGAGAGCTTCCTACTGCCTGAGCTATGTTGTTGATGTAAATTGAGAAGAGTGTGGGGACTAGGATCAAGACTTGGGGTATTCCCTTGGTGACAGGCAGTGGCTGAGACAGCAAATGTTCTGACTTTATACACTGCACTCTTTGAGAGAGGTAGTTAGCAAACCATGGCCAAAGAGAGAGGGGAGAGAGAGGGGGGGGTGAGTGGATTGAGCGCTGCATGGAGTTATAAAACTCACAGGTAAGGTGAATCCGTGACAGAAGGGTGTTAGTGATTTCGACGCCATAAGTTCTCATATCAGAACTTCTCCGTGCCATTGTCAACACACAGCATTGACCAGGAGGGCAGTGGTAAGACCTTCAGTATACTTGCCCATGGTGTGATGCTTGCTGCCAGACCTACTGTACGTTCTACAACAATCTAGCACAATACTGTGACTTCATACAAACCTGAGTAAAACCATTTGAGGTATTTTTCATGAACGATACACCCAATACTCCTTAGCCACACGAATGGAAAGGTCTACATCAGGGCTCTCCAACCCTGTTCCCGGAGAGCTACCCTCCTGTAGGTTTTAACTCCAACCCTAATATCTAGCACACCTGATTCTAACAATTAGCTGGTTGATAAACTGAACCAGGTTAGTTACAACTCGTGTTGGAGTGCAAAAACCTACAGCAGGGCAGGAACAGGGTTGGAGACTCCTGGTCTACAGTATCAAAAGCTTTGGCCAAGTCAATAAAAATAGCAGCACAACATTGCTTAGAGTAACGGGTAGTGGTGACATCATTGAGGACCTTTAAGGTTGCAGTGACACATCCATAATCTGATCGGAAACCAGATTGCGTACCAGAGAGAATACTATAGACATCAAGAAAGCCAGTCAATTGATTATTGACAAGTATTTGATAAAACAGGGCAAGATAAAAATTGACTAGTTAGGATCATCTTGATCTCCTCCTTTGAATGAAGGATGCACTGTGGCTGCCAGGAACCTCCTCATAGAGGAGAGACAGGTTAAAAAGGTGAGAGGCTCAGCAATGATAGGGCCTGCAACCTTAATAAAGAAGAAAAGATAAAAACCTGGTTTGCTAACTACCTCTCTCAAAGAGTGCAATGTGTAAAATCTGCTTTTCTTTTCTTAGTCTACCTTGTGTTATTTTTCTTTGTGTTCTGGAACGTAGCCCTGTTTCTTTGTGTTCTGGAACGTAGCCCTGTTTCTTTGTGTTCTGGAACGTAGCCCTGTTTCTTTGTGTTCTGGAACGTAGCCCTGTTTCTTTGTGTTCTGGAACGTAGCCCTGTTTCTTTGTGTTCTGGAACGTAGCCCTGTTTCTTTGTGTTCTGGAACGTAGCCCTGTCTTTCATTTCTGTTCATTGATTTCACCTGTGTTCGTTTCTCACCTGGTCTCATCAGCTCCCTATTTAGTTCAGTTCTTTCTGGTTGTGAGGTATTGTTTGTTTGTATCGACAACGTTTTCCTCCCTGAGTATTCATTACACCAATGCTTGATTATGCAGACTTCATTTATAGATTGGCAGGTAAGGGTGCTCTCGAGCGGCTAGATGCTTTTTTACCATTCGGCCATCAGATTTGCCACCAATGCTCCTTATAGGACACATCACTGCACTCTATACTCCTCTGTAAACTGGTCATCTCTGTATACCCGTCGCAAGACCCACTGGTTGATGTTTATTTATAAAACCCTCTTAGGCCTCACTCCCCCCTATCTGAGATACCTACTGCAGCCCTCATCCTCAGCGTACAACACCCGTTCTGACAGTCGCATTCTGTTAAAGGTCCCCAAACCACACACATCCCTGGGATGTCTCCTCTACCTTTTTCCCCTTCGTGCTGATGTCTGTGCCAAACAATGTTTGTACCATGTTTGTGCTGCTATCATGTTGTGCTGCTTACATGTTATGTTGCTAACGTGTTGTTTTCGTGCTGTGTTGCTACCATGCTGTGTCGTCATGTTGTGTTACTGCCATGTTGTGTTGTTGTCTTAGGTGTCTCTTTATCCTTTGCCAAGATAATCCATCCACCTGATAGGTGTGGCATTTCAAGAAGATGATTAAACAGCATGATCATTACACAGTTGCACCGTGTGCTGGGGACACAACACAATGCCACAAATGTCTCAAGTTTTGATGGAGCATTCAAATGTCATGCTGACTGCAGGAATGTCGACCAGAGCTGTTGCCAGAGAATTGTTTGTACATTTTTCTACCATCAGCCGCCTCCTTTATCCAGACCCATAACCATTCAATCTTCGTGAAGAGAATTGAAAGCAATTTGCACCTATTTCTAGTCCTTTATTATACAAATAGGCCCTGTTATATTTCCAAATTAAATCAAATCCGAAAGCCAATGCTTGTAACTTTGTAGGCTGCATGTGCTGCACCAGAATCGCATGTTCTCTCCCTGTTTAATCATGGTTTGAACGATGTGAATAGTTCCAGTCCACATATAATACAGTAGAATACAATACAGTACAGCAATGCAGTCCACACTCTAAAAGACTAGCCTACTGGAGCTTTTGTAAATAGTTCCCGAAACATAAATAATCTGTAATATCAGAGTGTTTAATTAAGACTATCTTCTATGGATCTCCAATATTCTGAAAGCATTGCCTTACATTCTATTGTTGCGGGATTGCTTTAGTTAAATGACATTTTATGAAACCCCCCTGGTCAATTCTGTCTACTCGCAAGGGAGCCGCATCCGCATATCTCGCTACGCACCTTCATAAGGAAAGCCAACCTCTGAGAAGTGCTTCAATCTAAACCTGTAAAAAAGACATTGATTTCCTTACTCAGAATCGGGACCGTTATGTTGTACCCTGGTGACTAAACACAACTAATCCCATGTGTACAGTACGCGCGCTGCACTCCCACTGCTATCTGGGTGTTTGTTGGCCAGTTTTGTTCTCAGAAGATGTGGTGGAGGACAAGACCGTTTTGACTGAAATCACCTCTAACTGACAATGTTTTTTGGCCTACCAACCTTTACAAGAGCCCTTGAGTATCTTGTACACCCATCCAGGTGTGTATTTGTGTCTGTCTATACACGCACTCGTTTGATTGTATCTACAAACACAAACTCTGTCCCTATAGTGTGTATTTGTAGGAAAGTAGGTGAGATGTCAGTGGGAGGCAGTGTGTGTGTGTGTGTGTGTGTGAGTGTGTGTGAGAGAGAGAGAGACCGAGAGAGAGAGAGAGACACAGAGAGGGCTTGGGGCTAAAAAGCCAGACAACAGCAGCATGCTTAGGACAGCCTGTGGCCTGTTGACTGAAATAGCTAATAGACACAAACACACACACACACACACTCCTCCACCACCCCTCACCACCCCCTCCCCACCACATCACCACCCCCCTACACCCCCTTAGGAGTGTGTTATCATAAGTACTTTGGTCTGACAGAGAAGAGTTCCTCATACCAGATATAGGAACAGAGAAGAGTTCCTCATACCTGATATAGGAACAGAGGAGAGTTCACCATACAAGATATAGGAACAGAGGAGAGATCTACATACCTGATATAGGAACAGAGGAGAGTTCACCATACCTGATATAAGAACAGAGGAGAGATCTACATACCTGATATAGGAACAGAGGAGAGTTCACCATACCTGATATAGGAACAGAGGAGATATCTACATACCTGATATAGGAACAGAGGAGAGATCTACATACCTGATATAGGAACAGAGGAGAGTTCACCATACCTGATATAGGAACAGAAGAGAGTTCACCATACCTGATATAGGAACAGAGGAGAGTTCCCTATATAGTGCACTACTTTATATCAGAGCCCTATTTTCTATATAGTGCACTACTTTAGACCAGAGCCCTATTCCCTATATAGTACACTACTTTAGACCAGAGCCCTATTCCCTATATAGTGCACTACTTTAGACCAGAGCCCTATTCCCTATATAGTGCACTACTTTAGACCAGAGCCCTATTCCCTATATAGTGCACTACTTTTGACCAGAGCCCTGTTCCCTATATAGTGTACTACTTTATACCAGAGCCCTATTCCCTATATAGTACACTACTTTATACCAGAGCCCTATTCCCTATATAGTGCACTACTTTATACCAGAGCCCTATTCCCTATATAGTACACTACTTTAGACCAGAGCCCTATTCCCTATATAGTGCACTACTTTAGACCGGAGCCTATAGCTACAGTGCCTTCAGAAAGTATTCATACCCCTTGACTTATTGCACATTTTGTTGTTTCGCAGCCTGAATAAAAAAAAAAAATCACCCATCTACCCCACAATGACAAAGTGAAAACATGTTTTTTGAAATTGTGGCCCCTGAATCAGTACATGTTAGAATCATCTTTGGCAGTGATTACAGTTGTGAGTTTTTCTGGGAAAGTCTCTACGAGCTTTGCACACCTGGATTGTACAATACTTGCCAACTATTCTTTTCAAAAGATGATCATTGCCAGACAACCATTTTCAGGTCTTGCCATAGATTTAGAGCAGATTTAATTAAAAATAGTAACTCAGCCACTCAGAAACATTCATTGTCTTCTTGGTAAGCAATGTTACGGAAATTCATACTGAGAGAGACTTCGTAATTTCTTCAAAAATCATCTTCACATAATATCAATTAATTTTCGCAATAATGAAGCTAGTCAACCAAACATTCTTGACTGTTGGGCCGAGCAGCCTAACCTTTACAGACAATGCAGAGTTCTTATATAGCTGGCACTAAACATGTTTAGTCATGGCTGGTTCCACCCCTCCCATGCTGATCAGGGGCATCACAAGCCATCCTGAGTGCATCCTGCGGTCATCTGCACCTGGTGTTTTAACCCGGCTCAGTTTCCCAGATGCCAGGATGATGTTGAGACAATGAAGTATTACGTTCTACTCCTCCAGGCTGTCTCTATCTCGGTGACACCCACCACATCTGGGGCGGCAGGGTAGCCCTAGTGGTTAGAGCGTTGGAGTAGTAACCGAAAGGGTACAAATCTGTCGTTCTGCTCCTGAACAAGGCAGTTAACCCACTGTTCCTAGGCCGTCATTGAAAATAAAGAATTTGTTCTTAACTGACTTGCCTAGTAAAATAAAGGTAAAATAAAATAAATGAATAAACATCTTATCTCTGGAATGTGGTCTTTAAACTGTCAGCTCAAGCCCTAGAGGCCAGACTCAACCCCGCAGACACAGATGAGAGTATTCATCAAAACTATTCAATGCATAAACAGTATTATAACATAATCTTGTAATTTTGCTCTCACAGCAACTCCAGGAAAGATTTGGCCTTGTGTTTTAATTAATTTAATTACATTTTAGGTATCTGAGGATTAAATAGAAACATATTTTGACTTGTTGAAACAAAGTTTAGGGGTAGATTTTCGGATTCCTATCTTGGCATGTTGAACGAGTGGATTACTGAAATCGATGGCGCCAACTAAACAGACTTTTTGGGATATAAAGAAGGATTTTATCTAACAAAACGACACTACATGTTATAGCTGGGTCCCTTTGGATGACAAATCAGAGGAAGATTTTCAAAAAGTAAGTGAATATTTCACCGCTATTTGTGAATTTATGAAACCTGTGCCGGTGGAAAAATATTTTGATGTGGGGTGCCGTCCTGAAACAATCGCATGGCATGCTTTCGCCGTAAAGCCTACTGTAAATCGGACAGTGCAGTTAGATTAACAAGAATTAAGCTTTCAACCGATATAAGACACTTGTATGTACCTAAATGTTTAATATCCATAATTTTTATAATTATTTATTTGAATTGCGCGCCCTCCAGTTTCACCGGAAGTTGTCCCGCTAGCGGGACGCCTAGCCTTAAGTTAACCACTTAGGGATCATTGGGGCGCTAGCACCTCTCATATTTATGCATTAGCATAAATTCATATCCAGCGCGGGTCACACAAAACCCATATAAGAGCTAAAATAAATCACTTACCTTTCAAAGAACTTCTGCTGAGGGCATCCCAAGTGTCCAAACAAGAGAATCCATGGTTCTTTTGTTAGAAAAAGTAATTTATTATATCCATAAATCTCTGTTTGGTTGGCGCATTATGTTCAGAAAATCCACCGTCGAGTCGCCCGTGGTACAGTGAAGAGAAAGCGTTCAAATTATACCTATCAACTTTGCCCAAACAAATCAAACATCATTTATAATGCATCCTTAGGTATCCTTTTATGAGTATTAATGATTATATTTTACACGGATGATATCCTAAACGATATCAAAGGAAAATAATGTGGGGTGTGCTCACGGTCTCGTGCCCAGGAAAAGTTATTAACATCCGTGGTCCCTTCACTATTTCTTCTTTTGTTCGGTTCTGTTCAATGATAAAGCCTTCAAACACTGTCTAAAGACTGTTGACATCTAGTGGAAGCCATAGGTACTGCAATCTGGGAGCTATTTTACATGGATTTCAATAGGAACCCTATCAAACTGAGGAAATGTCACAAAAAAAACATTCTGGACAGAAATTCCTCGGGTTTTCAGCTGCTATACAGTTCTGTTATACTCACAGACATTATGTTAACAGTTTTAGAAACTTCAGAGTGTTTTCTATCCAATAGTACTAATTATGTGCATATCCTAGTTTCTGGGCCTGAGTGGCAGGCATTTTACTTTGGGCATGCCAGACTCTCCAAAATCGTCACCACTGCTGATGATGCCTAAAGAGTTAAACTATATTATTTCATACGGAAAGAAGTATGTTCAATAGGAAAACGATATTAGCAGGTGCATGTCCTCTTCATCGCGCGCGCATACACGGATTTCCAAGTCTGTGTCACTGAGGTAAAACTCATATTTCTTACTCGTTTTGGAAGAAACAAGCCTGAAACCTTGAACAAAGACTACTGACACCTAGTGGAAGCTATAGGAATTGCATACTGGGAGCTAGATTTAATTATTTCCCTATATGTTCCATTGTAAGAGCATGGACTCTTAACAAAAATAAAATTCAGGTTGGCTTTTCTCTGGATTTTCTCCTACCATATCTATTTTGTTATAGTCTCCTACTTTATTTTAACATTTCTACAAACTTCAAAGTGTCTTCTTTCCAATGGTACCAATTATATGTATATCCTAGCTTCAGGGCCTGAGCAACATATAGTTTACTTTGGGCAAGTCAGTCAGGCAGAAATTGAGAGGTTATTGTCCTGATGAATTAAGGTTATTGTCCTGCTGAAAGGTGAATTCTTCTCTAACACTTTTTATTCAGGACGAAAAGTGATCTGTTTTGAAATCCTGTTCAAAACACAATGCATGTTTTGCAATATTTTTTATTGTGTACAGGCTTTTTTCTTTCCATTGTGTCAATTAGGTTAGTATTGTGCAGTAACTACAATGTTGTTTATTCATCCTCAGTTCTCTCCATTAACCTCTGACTGTTTTAAAGTCACCATGGGCCTCATCTGCCAATAGGTGCCCTCCTTTGCGATGCGTTAGAAAACCTCCCTGGTCTTTCTGGTTGAATCAGTGTTTGAAATTCACTCGACTGAGGGACCTTTCCGATAATTATGTGTGGAGTACAGAGATGAGGTAGTCATTCAAAAATCACAGAGTGCAACTTATGTGACTTGTTAAGCACATTTTTACTCCTGAACTTATTTAGGCTTGCCATAACAAAAGGGGGTTGAATACTTATCGACTCAAGACATTTCAGCTTTTCATTTTAAATTAATTTGTAAACATTTTGGAACAACATAATACCACTTTGACATTATTGTTGTGTGTAAGCCAGTGACAAGAAATTTAAATTGTATCCATTTTATATCCAGGCTGTAACACAACAACATGTGGACAAAGGGGTCTGAATACTTTCTGCAAATCTTCACACGTCCATGAATGTTCCAGTGAAGTATAGGAAATAGATGGGAAAGTGTTGTAAACTTTATTAGTCAAGTACAGCACAGCCATGAATGTCAAGGTAACATACAGTATAATGTCAAGGTAACATACAGTATAATGTCAAGGTAACATACAGGAGAATGTCAAGATATCATACAGTAGAATGTCAAGGTAACATACAGTAGAATGTCAAGGTAACATACAGTAGAATGTCAAGGTAACATACAGTAGAATGTCAAGATAACATACAGTAGAATGTCAAGGTAACATACAGTAGAATGTCATGATAACATACAGCAGCGTAACGTGTATTTTTGCTGATGGTTCTCAACATCAACCATAACATGAGCAAAGTAGAGATGTGTGAGCTTTCTGTAGATAGCTAGACTGACACATATTTGATCAAATTAGAGTGCCAAGGTGAAACAGTAACGAGTGCAGCTCTCTATTACGTTCACAGGTTATGTGCAATGAAACTAGCTAGCCCCGTTCAGGCCGTAACCATTCAGGTATAAACTAATATTGCATCGCATGAACATTACAATCAGAATCAGCTCAACACAGATAAACCGCCGTGACAAATCAGGAGAACAACAAGATAAGAGAAGTTTTGCGACCGCTGTAGAAAATAGTAATGTAGGCTACCGCATTACTAACATTAGCTATAGCTAGCTAGTGGCAGTGCATATTGCAGTGGCCACATTACTTACTCAAACCTTTTTTTTTTTGAGGCAGTTCTCCTGCCGTGTCCGCAACTGAATTAAATACAGCACAATGTTTTAGCTGAACATGTTATTTAATGATGATAGCTCCTTGAATTCCTGCCTGCAGGCAGCAGTTACTCTCTCCAATTTAACCAGTGGATACAGTTACTATTAGAAGTTATAACATTATAATTTTCAACAGGGAGAATGAATGGTGATATAATCAAGGAGCAATTGAGGCCTGGACAAATATAATTGATTCTATAAAGAACAATCTCTGCTAAAGCCCAACACACAAATTCAAACCAAATACAGCTCTGGAAAAAATTTAGAGACCACTGCAAAATGATCAGTTTCTCTGGTTTTACTATTTATAGGTATGTGTTTGGGTAAAATGAACATTTGTATTGTATTCTATAAACTACTGACAACATTTCTCCCAAATTTCAAATACAAATATTGTCATTTGGAGCATTTATTTGCAGAAAATGAGAGCTGGTCAAAATAACAAAAAATATGCAGTGTTGTCAGACCTCGAATAATGCAAAGAAAATAAGGTCATATTCATTTTTAAACAACACAATACTCATGTTTTAACTTTGGAAGAGTTCAGAAATCAATATTTGGTGAAATAACCCTGATTTTCAATCACCGCTTTCATGCGTCTTGGCATGCTCTCCACCAGTCTTTCACATTGATGTTGGGTGACTTTTATGCCACTCCTGGCGCAAAAATTCAAGCAGCTCGGCTTTGTTTGATGGCTTGTGACCATCCATCTTCCTCTTGATCACATTCCAGAGGTTTTCAATGTGGTTCAGGTCTGGAGATTGGGCTGGCCATGACAGGGTCTTGATCTGGTGGTCCTCCTTTCACATCTTGATTGACCTGGCTGTGTGGCGTGGAGCATTGTCCTGCTGGAAAAACCAATCCTCAGAGTTGGGGAACGTTGTCAGAGCAGAAGGAAGCTATTTTTCTTCCAGGACAACCTTGTACCTTGTATATGCCAGATTCCAGCCTTGCTGAAGCACCCCCAATCCTCCACAAAATTTCCCAGTCGGTGCGAGACCTGGAGATGCCTACAAGCCACAGTGTCTCGCACCCACTGTGAAATTTGGTGGAGGATCTGTCAAGATATAGTGTCTAGAGTGTCTAGATATACAGTGTCTAGAGTGTCTAGATCTACAGTGTCTAGAGTGTCTAGATCTACAGTGTCTAGAGTGTCTAGACCTACAGTGTCTAGAGTGACTAGATCCACAGTGTCTAGAGTGTCTAGATCTACAGTGTCTAGAG
Source organism: Brachymystax lenok tsinlingensis (assembly GCA_030435695.1). NCBI lineage: Eukaryota > Metazoa > Chordata > Actinopteri > Salmoniformes > Salmonidae > Brachymystax > Brachymystax lenok. The sequence goes on from CM059799.1 coordinate 5,619,994, forward strand.
TGTCGAGTGAATAGATCTAGTGTCTAGAGTGTCTAGATATACAGTGTCTAGAGAATATAGATCTATAGTGTCTAGAGTATCTAGATCTACAGTGTCTAGAGATTCTAGATCTACAGTGTCTAGAGTATCTAGATCTAGAGTGTCTAGATCTATAGTGTCTAGATTATCTAGATATACAGTGTCTAGAGTGTCTACATCTACAGTGTCTAGATCTACAGTGTCTAGAGTATCTAGATCTACAGTGTCTAGAGTATCTAGATCTACAGTGTCTAGAGTGTCTAGATCTACAGTGTCTAGAGTGTCTAGATCTACAGTGTCTAGAGTGTCTAGATCTAGAGTGTCTAGATCTACAGTGTCTAGAGAGTCTAGCTCTACAGTGTCTAGAGTGTCTAGCTCTACAGTGTCTAGAGTGTCTAGCTCTACAGTGTCTAGAGTGTCTAGCTCTACAGTGTCTAGAGTGTCTAGCTCTACAGTGTCTAGAGTGTCTAGATCTACAGTGTCTAGAGTGTCTAGATCTACAGTGTCTAGAGTGTCTAGATCTACAGTGTCTAGAGTGTCTAGATCTACAGTGTCTAGAGTGTCTAGATATATAGTGTCTAGAGTGTCTAGATCTACAGTACCCATGTCACCAAGTGTAGACCAACTATATTCACCTAGACTTCAGAGAATAGGGCAAAGGTAAGCACTGTAGTTTGCATATTTGACTTAAGTATCTTACAGAGTCTGTAGAAATGTAATTCAAGCACCCCTGAAAACAGACATAGATTACAGATATCCTGGTTGTCTCACAACATGCAGTAAGCATAGCTCTGGTAACCAGTTTTCAAGGCAAATTAATCTCTTCTCTACATTTTACTAATATCTGCCTGAACGATAGCATTACAATGGGGTTAAATGTTATTTTGTCAGACAGTTCCTCACTGAGCCATGAAGTGGCAGCATTGGCATGTTTATAAATGTCCTATGTGTAGTCCATGATACACCTTACAAAAAAAATTGAAAATAAATTAATCAACAAACTCCAAGTACTGTAGACACATTCCTGTATACAGAAATACCAAATATAATCAGATCTGGTCTGACACTACCATGTACCCTGACCATCACCTGTATACAGAAATACCAAGCATAATAAGATCTGGTCAGACACTACCATGTACCCTGGCCATCTCATGTATACAGAAATACTCCACAGGCTGTTGTGAGATATCTGTGGTATGTCCTATTTATCTGACCAACAGTCTAGCATTCCATTACTCCAACACACCTCCATCTGACCAACAGTCTAGTATCCCATTACCCCAACACACCTCCATCTGACCAACAGTCTAGCATCCCACTACCCCAACACACCTCCATCTGACCAACAGTCTAGTATCCCATTACCCCAACACACCTCCATCTGACCAACAGTCTAGCATCCCACTACCCCAACACACCTCCATCTGACCAACAGTCTAGTATCCCATTACCCCAACACACCTCCATCTGACCAACAGTCTAGCATCCCATTACCCCAACACACCTCCATCTGACCAACAGTCTAACATCCCATTACCCCACCACACCTCCATCTGACCAACAGTCTAGCATCCCATTACTCCAACACACCTCCATCTGACCAACAGTCTAGCATCCCATTACTCCAACACACTTCCATCTGACTGACAGAGTGTGAGATCAGATTAAATCAAATTGTATTGGTCACATATACATATTTAGCAGTTGTTACTGAGAGTGTAAGGAAATGCTTGTGTTTCTAGCTCAAACAGCGCAGTAATATCTAACTAAATGCTTGTGTTTCTAGCTCAAAAAGCGCAGTAATATCTATCTAAATGCTTGTGTTCCTAGCTCTAACAGTACAGTAATATCTAACTAAATGCTTGTGTTTCTAGCTCCAACAGTACAGTAAAATCTAACTAAATGCTTGTGTTCCTAGCTCCAACAGTGCAGTAATATCTATCTAAATGCTTGTGTTCCTAGCTCTAACAGTACAGTAATATCTAACTAAATGCTTGTGTTCCTAGATCCAACAGTGCAGTAATATATAACTAAATGCTTGTGTTCCTAGCTCCAACAGTACAGTAATATCTATCTAAATGCTTGTGTTTCTAGCTCCAACAGTGCAGTAGTATCGAACTAAATACTTGTGTTCCTAGCTCCAACAGTACAGTAATATCTATCTAAATGCGTGTGTTCCTAGCTCCAACAGTGCAGTAATATCTAACTAAATGACTGTGTTCCTAGCTCAAACAGTACAGTAATATCTAACTAAATGATTGTGTTCCCAGCTCCAACAGTACAGTAATATCTAACTAAATGCTTGTGTTCCTAGCTCTAACAGTACAGTAATATCTAACTAAATGCTTGTGTTTCTAGCTCCAACAGTACAGTAAAATCTAACTAAATGATTGTGTTTCTAGCTCCAACAGTACAGTAATATCTAACTAAATGCTTGTGTTCCTAGCTCCAACAGTGCAGTAATATCTAACTAAATGCTTGTGTTTCTAGCTCCAACAGTGCAGTAATATCTAACTAAATGTTTGTGTTCCTAGCTCCAACAGTGCAGTAATATCTATCTAAATGCTTGTGTTTCTAGCTCCAACAGTGCAGTAGTATCGAACTAAATGCTTGTGTTCCTAGCTCCAACAGTACAGTAATATCTATCTAAATGCGTGTGTTCCTAGCTCCAACAGTACAGTAGTATCTAACTAAATGCTTGTGTTTCTAGCTCCAACAGTGCAGTAATATCTAACTAAATGCTTGTGTTTCTAGCTCCAACAGTGCAGTAATATCTAACTAAATGCTTGTGTTCCCAGCTCCAACAGTACAGTAATATCTATCTAAATGCTTGTGTTTCTAGCTCCAACAGTGCAGTAATATCTATCTAAATGCTTGTGTTTCTAGCTCCAACAGTGCAGTAATATCTAACTAAATGCTTGTGTTCGTAGCTCCAACAGTGCAGTAATATCTAACATATGTGAGATGTCCAATAAGCAGTCCTTAGAGATTCAGAAGATATTCAGAATCAGTTGAGGTCACACAGAGTGCCTCAACCTACCCTGTCTGTGTTGCATTGATCTGTTATGATACCCACCGCTCCAACCAGCATTACTCAGCATTCGTCCAAAATGGCACCCTATTCCCTACATGGTGCACTACTTTTGATGGGACTTGGTCTAAAGCAGTGCTCTTTATAGAGAATACTGTTAAATTTGGGACTTTACCTGTTATTCCAAGCCGCAGTTAGGGTGATAAAATCAAAACACCATTTGCTAGTCCTGGTCTAACTGGCGCCATGGTGATCTAACGACACCGCCGGGATGCGCCTGGTTGTCAACGGTGATTGACTGTTGATCGTATGCTTTTTATATTCGTTTGGGGTTGGAGGGGCATGTGTAATAGAAGGAAGAGCCTGCTGGCTGCACTATGCTAACCCACAACAGCAGAGAGGTACAGTATAGTAGTGTTGAGAGATTAGTGCTTTTTGAGGTCTGTTCGGTTTCGGTTCTGTTATAAAAAATAATCACAGTTTTCGAATTCGATTTACATTATTTTTTTAAAACATTATATGAGTTTAGAGCTTCATAATTGAAATTCCAAAGCCAAAAATAGTGAACATTCAATTGTCAAAACATTGAAAACATTCCATGGTCTCTGTCAGGTCCAAACTGGCTAGACATCAATAGAAAAACAGGAAATGACTATGAAATAATTAAATATTTCAGTTGTGTATATTACTTTGTTTTTATTTTATGACTTTAATAATTTTTTATTCCTTAAAGTAATCTTCTCATCTCTGCTCAGGCACTAGCAGCAAAACAGCCAGACAATGTTATCTCTGAGCTTCCCGTACCGTACTGTCTTTGAGTCATCCTGTCTTTGAGACTAGTAGCAAGCTGGCCTCTCATGTGGTCTGCGTGTAGGATATATGCCTCTTGCCCGAGCCAGAACAAACAGGCGCAATGGATTATGGTCACATTGCAGTTAATTACCATGTTTCTGCAAGGTTGAATATTTGCCTAATGAAAACTACAATTCCCTTCAGCCCAGCATCCCACATATAGTACCAGTCAAAGGTTTGGACATGTTTACTCATTCCAGGGGTTTTCTTTATTTTGACATTCAAACTATGAAATAACACATATGGAATCATGTAGTAACCAAAAAAGTGTTAAACAAATCAAAATATATTTTATATTTGAGATTCTTCAAAGTAGCCACACTTTGCCTTGATGACAGCGTTGCACACTCTTGGCATTCTCTCAACCAGCTTCATGAGGTAGTCAACTGGAATGCATTTCAATTAACAGGTGTGCCTAGTTAAAAGTTAATTTCTGGAATTTCTTTCCTTCTTAATGCGTCTGAGCCAATCAGTTGTGTTGTGACAAGGGAGGGGTGGCATACAGAATATAGCCCTATTTGGTAAAAGACCAAGTCCATTTTATGGCAAGAACAGCTCAAATATGCAAAGAGAAACGACAGTCCATCATTACTTTAAGATATAAAGGTCAGTCAATCCGGAAAAGTTCAAGAAATGTTAAAGTTCAAGTGCAGTTGCAGTTGCAAAAACCATCAAGCGCTGTGATGAAACTGGCTCTCATGAGGACCGCCACAGGAAAGGAAGACCCAGAGTCACCTCTGCTGCAGAGGATAAGTTCATTAGAGTTAACTGCAACTCAGATTGCAGCCAAAATAAATGCTTCACAGAGTTCAAGTAACAGACACATCTCAACATCAACTGTTCAGAGGAGACTGCGTGAATCAGGCCTTCATGGTCGATTTGCTGCAAAGAAGCCACTACTAAAGGACACCAATAATAAGAAGAGACTTGCTTGGGCCAAGAAACATGAGCAATGGGCATTAGACCAGTGGAAATCTGTCCTTTGGTCTGACGAGTCCAAATTTTTGGTTCCAACTGCAATGTCTTTGTGAGACGCAGAGTGGGCGAATGGATGATCTCCTCATGTGTGGTTCCCACCGTGAAGCATGGAGGGGGAGGTGTGATGGTGCTTTGCTGGTGACACTGTCTGTGATTTATTTAGAATTCAAGGCACACTTAACCAGCATGGCTTCCACAGCATTCTGCAGCAATACGCCATCCCATCTGGTTTGCGCTTATCATTTTTCAACATGACAATGACCCAAAACACACCTCCACACTGTGTAAGGGCTATTTGACCAAGGAGAGTGATGAGTGCTGCATCAGATGACCTGACGTCCACAATCACCCGACCTCAACCCAGTTGAGATGGTTTAGGATTGGTTGCACGGCAGAGTGAAAGGAAAGCAGCCAAAAGTGCTCAGCATATGTGGGAACTCCAAGACTGTTTGGAAAAGCATTCCTCATGAAGCTGAATGAGAAGGTATGTCCAAATTTTTGACTGGTACTTTAGTTTTCGACTTAATTTCTCTCCTGAATGATTTCATTTCTTTATAGAGAAATTATGATCCCAACATCTAAGTTGAATGTCCGTTGGTCATAGTTTATATTCAGTGCTTTCAAAGTATTCAGAAAGTATACTTTTTCAACATTTTATTACGTTAAACAAATCCTCAGCAATCTACACGCAATACTTCATAATGACAAAGCAAAAACAAGTTTTTAGAAAAGTTTGAAAATGTATTAAATTACAAAATCGGAAAATACATTATTTACATAAGTAATCAGACTCTTTGCTATGAGACTCAAAATTTAGCTCACGTGCATCCTGTTTCCATTGATCATCCTTTAGGTTTTTCTACAACTTGATTGGCATCCACCTGTAGGAAATTCAATTGATTGGGCATGATTTGGATAGGCACACACCTGTCTATGTAAGGTCCCACAGTTGACAGTGCATGTAAGAGCAAAAACCAAGCCAGGAGTAGAGCTCCTAGACAGGTTTGTGTAGAGCTCCTAGACAGGATTGTGTCAGGGGCACAGATCTGGGGAAGGGTACCAAAAAATGTCTGCGCTATTGAAGGTCCCCAGGAACACAGTGGCCTCCATTATACTTAAATGGAAGAAGTTTGGAACCATCAAGACTCTTCTTAGAGCTGGCCGCCCATCCAAACTGTGTAATCTGGGGAGAAGGGCCTTGGTCAGGGAGGTGACTAAGATCCTGATGGTGTAGGGGATAATTTGATGACATTAATTGTCTTTTCTCCTTTCCTTTAACAAACATGCATATAGGCTTGTCACTGTAGAGCAGAACATTTGTTGAGGATTGTCCTGGACTTGTGACAGGACTGCATAACTGAGACCCATAAATACATACGTTTGAAAGTCAGATATAGAGTCAAGTAACAGGGTCTGTATAATCAGACAGGCGAACAGTGGAAGCATAAGGACTTAGGAAAGACAGAAACTATAAGTTAAAGGTCAAGTGCTTGCAGGACTAATAATATAGCCCAACCAAATGTGAGTGACAGCAAGCAACTGTGAAGATAAAGAATGTGGTGAAGAGAGGCAAGGACAAGCTATTTTTCCATATGCAGGGAACAGGGCATTAGGATCATAGACGTATCAGGGAAAGATATAATGCTGATTTAATCCATTGATTTAATACATTAAGGTCTAGAAGATGACAACAGAATGGCCAACACAGGAAATATATGTTTACGGTAAATGTATTCTTTTTTTGTATTACATTAAGGGCCTTGCCACTAATCTAATCTAAACTTGGAACAGAGGTGGGCGTTACTGGCCGTAAACAAGCAAGAGCTCGGATTGGAGGATAATAGTGGCAAGGAGAAATCCTATTCATATATGGGAATGTACCCGTGTACTACAAAGGTATATAAACAGAGCCCTGTGATGAGTAGAGTCAGTCGTTTCATGAGGCGGCTCAAGACTTTGTTACATGTATTAAAGTATTTTTGAATTCACACGTTTTTGTAAGAGTTTCATATTTTTGAGGAACCATTTTCCACGACAGCGCTCCAGAGTTCCTCTGTGGAGATGGGAGAAACTTCCAGAAGGACAACCATCTCTGCAGCACTCCACAAATGAGGCCTTTATGGTAGAGTGGCCAGACTAGTCAGGATCGATCAAACATGAACGGATCAAAGTACAGAGAGATCCTTGATGAAAACCTGCTCTAGAGCGCTCAGGGCCACAGACTGGGGCAAAGCTTCACCTTCCAACAGGATAACGACCCAAAGCACGCAGCCAAGTCAACGCATGAGTGCTTCGAGACAAGTCTCTGAATGTCGATGAGTGGCCCAGCCAGAGCCCGGACTTGAACCCGATTGAACATCTCTGACGAGACCTAAAAATAGCTGTGCAGCAACGCTCCCCATCCAACCTGACAGAGCTTCAGAGGATCTCCAGAGAAGAATGGAAGAAACTCCCCAAATACAGGTGTGCCAAGCTTGTAGCATCATACCCAAGAAGGCTTGAGGCTGTAATAGCTGCCAAAGGTGCTTCAACAAAGTACTGAGTAAAGGGTACTTATGTAAATGAGATATATATTTTTTTTTAATTTGAAACGTTTCTAAAAACCTGTTTTTGCTTTGTAATTATTGGGTATTGTCTGTAGATTGATGAGAAAAAACTATTTAATACATTTTAGAGAGAGAGAGAGAGAGAAACAGAGAGAGAGAGAGACAAAGAGAAACAGAGAGAGAGAGAGAGAGACAGAGAGAGACAAAGAGAAACAGAGAGAGAGAGAGACAGAGAGAGACAGAGAGAGAGAGAGACAGAGAGACAGACAGACAGAGAGACAGAGACAGTGTGTGTGTGTGTTTGTATAAACCTTGCTATCTGTCTATCTGACATTTACCACATTGTTTCAATATTCAAATTTGATCTCCAGGTGTCCTATAGTAATGAACGTGTCGGGGGTCAGGAGTCGGGATGCGACAGACAGGTAGGCAGTTTTCTCAGCTAGTCGAAATCATGAATCAGTATCATTTTGATACATTAGAAAACAGGTCAAACGAAATGAAGTGCAGATCGTTTGCAGAAAATGGAGATACTCAGAT
>CM059799.1:5632961-5652961 GCA_030435695.1 Brachymystax lenok tsinlingensis
GCAAGACGTCGGTGTCCGTGACGGGGCTGGTTTTCTTTTTGTAGGACGTGATTGACTGTAGACCCTGCCACGTTCCTCTCATGTCTGAGCCGTTGAATTGCGACTCTACTTTGTCTCTATACTGGCGCTTAGCTTGTTTGATTGGCTTACAGATGGAATAGCTACATTGTTTGTATTCGGTCATGTTTCCGGTCGCCTTGCCATGATTAAAAGCAGTGGTTCGCACTTTCAGTTTTGCACGAATGCTGCCATCAATCCACGGTTTCTGGTTGGGAAAGGTTTTAAAAGTCACCGTGGGTACAACATCACCTATGCACTTGTTAAAGAAACTAGTGTAATGAAGGGGGGGGAATTTGGCAGTAATTTTCCACTAGTCTGTGGACCTGTGTGTGAGGGTAGGCTGTTCCAGATTGTTGAATGCGAAGGTGTCAAATTAGGGTTTGTAAGGTCATGAAAAACTAATGGAAATTAAAAATCTACATGTCAGCCATCATCGGAATGACCCTTCAGTGCGTGTCTGTGTGTGCTGCGTGTGTGCCGGCACTGTAGATAGCTTAAGTTAATCTGCTGGGATTCCCCTCTAAACAGTAACCATGTAATTCCGACAACTTTGACAAATATTGACAAATATCTCCCCTGAAACATTCATATAGATACCTGCTTTGAAGTAGCCTACATTATCCATTTCATCCCTGATACATTGAATGAGGGAATCATTCAATGAAGACAAAAGTTTTGGGTTGTAATGTTACAATACTGTATATCAAGGGTGGCAAACCATTATCCAGGATAGCTACTGGGAGCGCAGGCTTTTGTTCAAAACCCTGGTCTAACCACAATGTAGCCTGGTCTACTCAAGTAGTATTTTGCTGGGTGACTTTCACTTACCTTAATAGAAAATGACTCAAGCGTATCTTTACTTTGACTCAAGTATGACTAATGACTATTAGTGACTCCACCACTGTTGATCAACTAGCCCCTGTTAGCTAGGTACAATGCCTTCAGAAAGTATTCATACCCCTTGACTTCTTCATTTTGTTGTCTTACAGCCTGAATTCAAAATGAATTAAATATATGTATTTTATTTCACCCATCTACCCACAATCCCCCATAATGACAAAGTGAAAACATGGTTTTAGAAATGTTTTCAAATGTATTGAAAATTAAAAACATAAATATCTCATTTACATAAATATTCACACTGAGTCAATACTTTGCAAACACACCTTTGGCGGTGATAACAGCTGTGAGTCCTTCTGGGTAAGTCTCTAAGAGCTTTCCACATCTGTATTGTGCAACATTTGCCCATTATTCTTTTCAGAATTCTTCAAGCTCTGTCAAATTGGTTATTGATAATTTCTAAACACACATTTTCAGGTCTTGCCACATATTTTCAAGTCAAAACTGTAACTAGGCCACTCAGGAACGTGCACTGTCTTCTTGGTAATCGACTCCATTTGGCCTTGTGTTTTAGGTTATCATCCTGCTGAAAGGTGAATTAATTTCCCAGTGTCTGGTGGAAAACTGACTGAACCAGGTTTGCCCATGGATTTTGCCTGTGCTTAGCTCCATTCCATTTTTTTTTTTCCTGAAATACTCCCCAGATTACAAGTATACCCATAACATGATGCTGCCACCACTATGCTTGAAAGTGGTACTCAGCAATGTGTTGTTGTGGATTTGCTCCAAACATAACACTTTGTATTCAAGACAAAAAGTTAACTGCTCTGCCACATGTTTTGCAGTATTACTTTAGTGCCTTGTTGCAAACAGGATGCACGTTTTGGAATATTTTGATTTTGTACAGGCTTCCTCTATTCACTCTGTCCATTAGGTTAGTATTGTGGAGTAACTACAATGTTGTTGATCCATCCTCAGTTTTCTCCTATCACAGCAATTAAACTCTGTAACTGTTTTAAAGTCACCACTGACCTCATGGTGAAATCCCTGAGCGGTTTCCTTCTTCCCCGGCAACTGAGTTCGGAAGGACGCCTGTATCTTTGTAGTGACTTGGTGTATTCCAATCAAAGTGGAATTAATAACTTCACCATGTGCAAAGGAATATATAATGTCTGCTTTTTTACTTTTATCCATCTACCAATAGGTGCCCTTCTTTGCGAGGCATTGGAAAACCTTACCTGGTCTTTGTGGTTGAATCTGCGTTTGAAATTCACTGCTCGACTGAAGGACCTTGCAGATAATTGTACGCGTGGGGTACAGGGATGAGGTGGTCAATAAAATAATAATGTTAAATACTATTATTGTACACAGAGTGAGTCCATGCAACTTTTTATGTGACTTGTTAAGCACATTTACTACTCCTGAAATGATTTAAGCTTGCCATAACAAAGGGGTTGAATACCTATTGACTCAAGACATTTCAGCTTTTCATTTTTAACTAATTTGTAAAAAATATAATTCCACTTTGGCATTATGGGGTATTATGTGTAGGCCAGTGATAGTTTTGTTTGTTTGTTGATTTAATCCATTTTGAATTTAGGCTGTAACAACAAAATGGGGAAAAAGCCTCAGGGATCTGAAGGAACTGTAGGTAAGTTAGGCTAACCAGCTATCTGCATCTTGTAGTTGTCATGGACAGATTATGTGCCTTTTGGGGGGCCTCGACCATCAGGGTTTTGTTGTCCTTCAGGAACACACATAAGATGTGGCAAAATGTGTTCAATTTCACACCGTAATACTTTCAGAAAGCATTCATACCCTTTGACTTATTCCACATGATGTTGTGTTACAGCCTGAATGTATTTTTTTTCTCTCTCCCATCTACACACAATACCCCTTAATGACATTCTCACTCATCTACACACAATACCCCATAATGACATTCTCATTCATCTACACACAATACCCCCTAATTACATTTTTGCAGATTTGTTGAAAATGAAATACAGAAATATCTAATTTACATAAGAATTCACACCCTTTTACTATAAACACGCGAAATTGAGTTCAGTTCTATCCAATTTCCTATGATCATCCTTGAGATGTCGCTACAACTTGATTGGGGTCCACCTGTGGCCAATTCAATGGTTTGGACATGACACACCTGTCTATATAAGGTCCCACAGTTGACAGTGCATGTCAGAGCAGAAACTGTACATCTCAGATATATCTCAGATATAGAACTGTGATGAGGCGTACACTGCCAGTCAAAAGTTTTAGAACACCTACACATTCAATTACATTCAATTACATCAAAAGGCGCTCACATTTTACTATTCACAGACACTCTCACACTGTTAGGGATGACAAAGGAGCCAATGATAGACACTGAGGGGTTTTACTTCTCAGAAAAGATAAAGCTAAAGCAGTGCGACATAAACAACAACACAGAGTTACACATGGAATAAACAAACAGTCAATAACACAATAGAAAATACAGTCTATATACAGTGTGCGCAAATGAAGTAGGATTAGGAGGTAAGGCAATAAATAGGCCGTGGTAGCAAAATAATTACAATTTAGCAAATAAAACACTAGAGTGATAGATGTGCAGAAGATTAATGTGCAAGTAGAGATACTGCGGTGCAATGGAGCAAAAAATACATCTAAATAAAAGAAATAACAATATGGGGATGAGTTGGATGGGTTATTTACAGATGGGCTGTGTACAGGTGCAATGATCTGTAAGCAAGCCGCTCTAATAGCTGATGCTTAAAGTTAGTGAGGGAGATATGAGTCTCCAGCTTCAGTGATTTTTGCAATTCGTTCCAGTCATTGGCAGCAGAGAACTGGAAGAAAAGGCGGTGTTGGCTTTGGGGGTGGCCAGTGAAATATACCTGCTGGAGCGCGTGCTACGGGTGGGTGCTGCTATGGTGACCAGTGAGCTGAGATAAGGCGGGGCTTTACCTAGCAAAGACTTATAGATGACCTGGAGCCAGTGGGTTTGGCGACGAATATGAAGCGAGGGCCAGCCAACGAGAGCATACAGGTCGCAGTGGTGGGTAGTATATGGGGCACTGTGATAGACTGCATCCAATTTGTTGAGTAGGTTGTTGGAGGCTATTTTATAAATGACATTGCCCGAAGTCGAGGATCGGTAGGATGGTCAGTTTTACGAGGGTGTGTTTGGCAGCATGAGTGAAGGATGCTTTATTGCGAAATAGGAAGCCAATTCTAGATTTAATTTTGGATTGGAGATGCTTAATGTGAGTCTGGAAGGAGACTTTACAGTCTAACCAGACACCTAGGTATTTGTAGTTGTCTACATATTCTAAGTCAGAACCGTCCAAAGTAGTGATGCTAGACGGGCGGGCAGGTGCGGGCAGTGATCGGTTGAAGAGTATGCATTTAGTTTTTCTTGCATTTAAGAGCAGTTGGAGGCCACGGAAGGAGAGTTGTATGGCATTGAAGCTCGTCTGGAGGTTAGTTAATTAACACAGTGTCCAAAGAAGGGCCAGAAGCATACAGAAGGGTGTCGTCTGCGTAAAGGTGGATCAGAGAATCACCAGCAGCAAGAGCGACATCATTGATGTATACAGAGAAGAGAGTCGGCCCGAGAATTGAACCCTGTGGCACCCCCATAGAGACTGCCAGAGGTCCGGACAACAGGCCCTCCGATTTGACACACTGAACTCTATCAGAGAAGTCGTTGGTGAACCAGGCGAGGCAGTCATTTGAGAAACCAAGGCTGATGAGAATGCCAATAAGAATGTGGTGATTGACAGAGTCGAAAGCCTTGGCCAGGTCGATGAATACGGCTGCACTGTAATGTCTCTTATCGATGGCGGTTATGATATCGTTTAGGACCAGCGTGGCTGAGGTGCACCCATGACCAGCTCTGAAACCAGATTGCATAGCAGAGAAGGTACGGTGGGATTCAAAATGTTCGGTGATCTGTTTTGTTAACTTGGCTTTCAAAGACCTTAGAGAGGCAGGGTAGGATAGATATAGGTCTGTAACAGTTTGGGTCTAGAGTGTCTCCCCCTTTGAAGAGGGTGATGACCGCGGCAGCTTTCCAATCTTTAGGGATCTCAGACGATACGAATGAGAGGTTGAACAGGCTAGTAATAGCCTGTTAACATGTCAAGTGGAAATAGTCCCCGTGCTGAGCAGAGAGGTGGCATTTACCAACGCCCCTCCGGAACCACACTTTAGTACCGTGATTCCGGTCCTCCCTCCTTTAACATGACATGGTGCCAGTAACTGCAGAGACACTGAGGTAAACAAGACATAGAGAAAAAATGTACGTTAGTAGAGAATGATAATATGTTAATTGATAGTTAAATGATTGAGTTAAATTATACCCATGACGGTAAATAACATAAACTGTGATGCGTCGACTTAACATAGAGAAACAATGATCAAATGTCAAGATTGTATTACTGCATTTCTGCAATAAATGCATGTTTGGAATATACCCGAAACAAAAGCTGTGTCACATCGTTATTTCTGTATTACAGTACGTGTATTGCCATGTGTGTAGTGCAGAGTGGGTATTAATGTGCATAAATGATAAAGGATATTGTTATGCAGGTGTTTTTACTGTGCAATCCACATATACCTCAAGTCTTTTTCACACGATATATGAATATACAGTAAGTGAATATTACATCTGCGGCTCTAGTCTATCTATACTCTGGGCTCTGTTGGCCTGTGCTTTACAATCATGGATATCATGCGTTTGTACACACATAGGATGTACATTTGAGCCAGTTTGCTAGAGTAGGAAAATAGTCCTGCAGCAACAGGAAATGTGAATTATTATGTAGAGATTGACACATTTTTCGTAAGGGAAAATCTAGTCTGAAAATGTTCAAGTGGAAAGGTCCCATTGGCCCCCCTTTTCACACACACAGGCACAATCAGGCTCACAATCAGAAACACTCAGACACAGGCACATACAGACATGCATATACACACACTGAATCCTTAACTTAATCTATCCAAATGTAGTTACCATGGTAACTCCCTCTCTCTCTCTCTCTCTCTCTCTCTCTCTCTCTCTCTCTCTCCTTGCTAGTTCCTCCTTTATTTTTCTCTCACAGTCTTATGTCAGAATTAGAAGTTCATCCATGTTCCTCAAATGTCAAATTTCAAAGTGTTTAAGGATCAGTTTAGGCATTGACTCTTAAGGTTTGGAACATTTAACTCCGAATTGTTAATGTAAACAAATATCTAAAAAACAGTCCGCCTATCCTTCATCCCGTTCCACAACACAATAGCAAAACAGAAACCTACTTGAAGGTAACGGCGCTCACTGTTATTTATTTTATTTGACCTTTATTTAGTAACTAGGCAAGTCAGTTAAGAACAATTTTTTTATTTACAATGACGACCTACCAAAAGGCAAAAGGCCTCTTGCGGGGACGGGGTATTGGATTAAAAAAAATATATATATATATATACATATATGACAAAACACACATCACAACAAGAGAGACACAACTACATAAAGAGAGACCTAAGACAACAACATAGCAAGGCAGCAACACATGACAACACAACATGGTAGCAACACAACATGACAACACAACATGGTAGCAACACAAGGGGTGGCAGGTAGCCTAGTGGTTAGAGCGTTGGACTTGTAACCGGAGGGTTGCAAGTTCGAATCCCCAAGCTGACATGGAAAAATCTGTCGTTCTGCCCCTGAACAAGGCAATTAACCCACTGTTCCCTGGGCGCTGAAGATGTGGATGTTGATTCAGAGGGGTTGGGTTAAATGCGGAAGACACATTTCGGTTGGTTGTACAACTGACTAATAATGGTGACTTTGACACAAGATGAGGGCAGCACAAAATATGGTCAAACATTATTGGGTACAGGCAACAGCACAAAGGGCAAGAAGGTAGAGACAGCAATACATCATGTAAAGCAACCACAACTGTCAGTAGGAGTGTCCATGATTGAGTCTTTGAATGAAGAGATGAGATAAAACTGTCCAGTTTGAGTGTTTGTTGCAGCTGGCTGCACTGAACTGAAAAGAGGAGTGACCCAGGGATGTGTGTGCTTTGGGGACCTTTAACATAATGTGACTGTCAGAACGGGTGGAGGATGAGGGCTGCAGTAGATATCTCAGATGGGGGGGAGTGAGGGTTTTATAAATAAGCATCAACCAGTGGGTCTTGTGACAGGTATACAGAAATGACCAGTTTACAGAGGAGTATAGAGGGCAGTGATGTGTCCTATAAGGAGCATTGGGGGCAAATCTGATGGCCGAATGGTAAAGAACATCTTGTCGCTCGAGAGCACCCTTACCTGCCGATCTATAAATTATGTCTCCATAATCTAGCATGGGTAGGATGGTCATCTGAATCAGGGTTTGTTTGGCAGCTGGGGTGAAAGAGGATCAATTACGGTAGAGGAAACAAAGTCTAGATTTAACTGGCAGCTTTGATATGTGCTGAGAGAAGGACAGTGCATCGTCTAGCCATACTCCCAAGTAACCCTCAGAGGTAGTAATCACACCGGAGGGGAGAGGGGTATTCTTCTTACCATACCACATGACATTTGTTTTGGAGGTGTTCAGAACAAGGTTAAGGGCAGAGAAAGCTTGTTGGACACAAAGAAAGCTTTGTTGTAGAGCATTTAACACAAAATCCAGGGAGGGACCAGCTGAGTATAAGACTGTAACATCTGCAAATAAATGGATGTGAGAGCTTCCTACTGCCTGAGCTATGATGTTGATGTAAATTGAGAAGAGTGTGGGGCCTAGGATTGAGCCTTGGGGTACTCCCTTGGTGACAGGCAGTGGCTGAGACAGCAGATTTTCTAACTTTATACACTGCAAACTTTATAGCGGGGCAATGGAAAAACAGGGAGAAGCATCGGGGATAATCGCATTAGAAGGGGTGGGAGATGAGGAAATGTTGGATGGGCAAGGAGGCATGGCTGAGTTAAATAGGAATCCTGATTTAATTAAGTGGTGATTAAAGAGCTCCGCCATGTGCTTCTTGTCAGTAACAACCACATCATCAACATTAAGGGACATGGGCATCTGTGAGGAGGTGGGTTTATTCTCCAGGTCTTTCACCGTTTTCCAGAACTTCTTGGGGTTAGACCTACAGAGAGAGAACTGCTCCTTAAAGTAACTATTTTTGGCCTTCCGGATAGCCTGAGTGCACTTATTTCTCATTTGCCTGAATGAGAGCCAGTCAGCCTGAGTATGCGTGTGCCGTGCCTTTTGCCAATTGAAATTCTTGAGGTGGAGAAACTATGCAAGATCACAGTCGAACCAGGAGCTAAACCCGTTTTTCATTCTAGTTTTCTTTATGGGGTCGTGTTTGTTTACAAGAACACAAAAAATATCAAAAAGAAGGTCAAAGTTTTCTTCGACTGAGGGGGATCAAGCTGATTCTATACCATTTTACAGAGGCCAGTTCATGAAGGAAGGCTTGCTCATTAAAGTATTTTAGCAAGAGTCTATGACAAATCAGGACAGGTCGTTTCAATGAGCAGCCATTACGAACACAGGCTGTAAAACAGTGATCACTAAGGTCATTACAGAAAACACCAGACTGGTAGCTATCATGATTATTTGTGAGGGTAACATCGAGGAGAGTAGCCTTTTCTGGGTGTTTGGAGTCATACCTTGTGGGATTGGTAATAATCTGAGGAAGATTTAGGGAGTCCCATTGCTTTAGGACTTGGTCAGTTGGTTTAAGCATGTCCCAGTTTAGGTCACCTAGCAGGACACATTCAGACTTAGTGTAAGGAGCCAGGAGAGAGCTTAGGGCAGGTAGGGTACAGGCCAGTGCTGATGGTGGACGATAACGCCCAGCAACATTCAACAAAGAGCTATTTGAAAGTTTAATGCTTAAAACCAGCAAATCAAATTGTTTGGGGACAGACTTGATGGAGACAACTGAGCACTGAAGATGATCCTTGGTAAAGACTGCCACTCCCCCACCTTTGGAAGATCTGTCTTGACGAAAAAGGTTATAACCAGAAAGGTTAACATTAGTATTCAAAACACTCTTCCTTAACCACGTCTCAGTAATAACCCAACACATCTGGATTGGAGCTGTGAACCCACAGTTTCAATTGATCCATTTTAGGTAATAAGCTTCTAGTGTTAACGTGCAGAAAACCAGGCTTTTACGAGAGCAGAAATCAGTGAAACAGATATCAGAGCACAAGTCATAATTGGGGCTAGCAACAGTAGATGGGCCAGGGTGTACATGCACATTTCCAGATATCATCAACAGTAATACAATCAAGGCACTGCACAAGACAGGGAGAGCTCTGCAGTGCTGATTTATGACATCGGAATGTGCATCAGATGGCAACAAGATCCTATTGTACAGCAATTTCATCAGGTAACGTGAATACAAAGCTGGTGAGTTAGAATGGGATGGGAGGTCAAAGTCTGTGTAACCAATAGAGAGTCAGAGTCCCGAGTGTTGGAACAAACATAGTCTGTCCCACGGTTGGGTAAAGAAAGTTTGTAGTCAACAAAGCATGCAGGAGTCATGAGGCAAATAGCAAAATAGAAAAATGCACAATAATTAAAAAAAAAAAATATATAACGACTTGGGGCTAGCCATTGTACGTTCAAAGTCACTCTCCCCAACAGTGCCTGTGTCTGGAGGCGAGCGAAAGCTTGGGAGAGGGGGAGAGGGGGGAGAGTGTGGTGGGGTTACCTGTATCAGACAGGGGGAGACAGGCCAGGTCAGACGGTGAACAGATTACCAGGTGGAACCCAAGCAGCAGTGTAGCAGGCAACGGGAGTAGGTGTCTGTTATAGATTTTATGGTTATGACTAAATGTTTGTACATCTAAGAATATTCCATTCTGAAAATGTATGCAATAGAGATTGGGTTATTAGACAAAATGGTAGTCCAATTAATGTGTGTGTCTAGAAATCAAGTTTGTGGAAGGGGAACAGGCTGGTATGACTTCCTTTAGGGAGCATCTGGGAGAACAAAGAATTCTTTGATTCTACCAGACACATGCGAGAGGCTCCTGTCCTTGAAGACAGGAGGGATAGTTAAAGAGCCGCCCAAGTTTGACTTATGTTGCAAAGATTGTGGAATGAATGTGTTCTGTGGGAAGACACTATTTTCTTGGAAAGAGTGGGGAAAATGGTGGGGCCTTTGTATCTTTGTATTTCAACATTGTACCATATAAAAGACTGTGTACACCTTTTAGAGCTCAGAGCTCTCCCGTGAATAAATAATCTACATTTGACCATTATAGATTGGGCCTCTGTTTGTCTCATTTCAACCAGTATCTTACAAATACTGGGTAACAGACAGAGTTTGTTTAATTGAAGTTCAGTTTATGAACATTGAGAACAAAATTTCTCTAACAGTGTCACACCCACTTGGGAAATTATTTTATTTCTGGATGCAGATTTCTTGAAGAATATGCCAGTGGATGGTCTTTGAACAGCAGCAATTTCATGTTCATTCAATTGAACTATTTGTCTACTGTCTGTCATTTTTGTATTGGGGAATAATTCTAATGTTAAGGTAATATTTGAATGGATAAAAGCTGATCTGAGAGCAGATCGACACATGCCTCAGCAATGCACTTAGTGAACATTCTCTCTGAGCGTTGTTTTTGGAAAACGCATGGTACATCTTCGGCCGTTGCTGGAAAGATGCATTGTTAAAATACTCTTCAGCCTATATTCCATCGCTAGCAGGAAACCGGAACCATGCTCACTAATAGATTGTTTGTTTTCCAGCATCCCTCCCGCCCTCCTCTCTCCTGTCATTTTCCATCCCTCCCTCTTCTCTTCTCTATTTCTCTTTCTTTTTCCATCCATCCCTCCCTCCCTTCCTCCCTCCGTCCTGTCCACCCTCCTCTCGTTTTCCCTCCCTCCCGCCCAACCTCATTTCTCCTTCCATCCCTCCCTTCCTCCCACCAACCCTCCTCTTTGCATCCCTCACTTTTCCCCCTTCATCCCTGGAGACTAGACATGATCAATCAATCAAATCTATTTATAAAGCCCTTTTTACATCAGCAGATGTCAAAACGTGCTATAAAGAAACCCAGCCCAAAACCCCAAACAGCAAGCAATGCAGATGTAGAAGCACAGTGGCTAGGAAACACACTCTAGAATAGAAGGAACCTAGAGAGGATACAGGCTCTGAGGGGTGGTCAGTCCTCTGGCTGTGCCAGGTGGAGATTATAAGAGTACATGGCCATTAAGGCCAGGTCATTATTCAAGATGTTGAAACATTCATAGATGACCAGCAGGGTCAAATAATAATCACAGTAGTTGCAGAGGGTGAAGAAGTCAGCACCTAAGGAGTATATGTCAGTTGGCTATTCATAGCCGAGCGTTCAGAGGTCGACACATCAGGTGCGATAGAGAAGGAGAGAGAGTTTCAAGTTTCAAATTAGTAATGTCACATGCACAAGTATAGTAAAGAGCAAAACTCAAAACGCAACAATGCAGTAATCAATAACAATGTAATACTAGTTATAACAGGATAAATATATATATATACAGTTGAAGTCGGAAGTTTACATACAGCTCAGCCAAATGCATTTAAACTCAGTTTTTCACAATTCCTGACATTTAATCCTTGTACAAATTCCCTGTCTTAGGTCAGTCAGGATCACCACTTTATTTTAAGAATGTTAAATGTCAGAATAATAGAGAGAATTATTTATTTCAGCTTTTATTTCTTTCATCACATTCCCAGGGGGTCAGAAGATTACATACACTGAATTAGTATTTGGTAGCATTGCCTTTAAATTGTTTTACTTGGGTCAAACGTTTCGGGTAGCTTTCCACAAGCTTCCCACGTTAACTTGTTAGAGAGTGGCAGCTGAGGGGTCGGCTTTGGAGAGCCTGGCGTGCCCAAAGTAAAATGCCTCCCATTCAGGCCCAGAAAATAGGATATGCACATATTTAGTACCATGGGATAGGAAACACTCTGAATTTTCCACAAGTGTTAACCCTTTGTCTGTGAGTGAAACAGAACGCATATGGCAGGCGAAACCCAGAGGAATTTCTGTCCTGGAAAAAGTGATTTTGACACATTGCTCATTTGGAACCCCTCCCTCATGAAAATGACCATATAAGGGCATATGAATGCAGTACCCATCGCTTCCTTTAGATGGCAACAGTCTCGAGACAGTGTAAATTTTCAATTTGGATGAATTAGACCAGAGAAGAAGAGCAAACCAGGAAGTGTACTTTTTATGTAAACAGTACCCAGCGCGCGCGCCCGAGAAGTCACGCAGTGTCTTTTTTACCGTCGTTATCGATCAGTTTATATTCCCGGTTGATTTATAATAGTAAATATACGTAAAAGTGTTCCTAAGGATACATTTAAAACTATGTTTGATTGTTCTTAGACAAGTTTATAGGTATAAGATGAACGAGTTTGCGTCACGTTTCAATGGAGGAGTGGAAGCTGTGGTTTCTGATTATAATGCGCGAACCAAATGGAGATTTATGGATAAAATACATTACTTTTTCTAACAAAAGAACCATGGATTGTCTTCGTTGGACACTTAGGATGACCTCAGCAGAAGTTCTTCAACAGGTAATTGATTTGTTTTCGCTGTGAAATGTGTTATGTGTGTGCCATGATGGCTAATCGATTCATGGCTATGGGAAAAATATGTGAGGTGCTACCCTCAAACAATCAAATGTGCTGCTTTCGCCGTAAAGCCTTTTTGAAATCTGACAACGCTGTGATATTGCCAAGAAACAGAGCTTTTGATGAGTATGGAACACTTGTATATTGGTGGATGTTTAATAATTCAACTTTTGGATTTTGAATTTGGCGCCTTACATTTCACCTGGTAGTGTCGGCAATCCCTGAGAGGTTAAGCCATTTTGCCACAACTTTGGATGTATGCTTGGGGTCATTGTCCATTTGGAAGACCCATTAGCGACCAAGCTTTAACTTCCTGAATAATGTCTTGAGATGTTGCTTCAATATATCCACATAATTTTCCATCCTCATGATGCTATCTATTTGTAAAGTGCACCAGTCCCTCCTGCAGCAAAGCACCCCCACAACATGATGCTGCCACCCCCATGCTTTACGGTTGGGATGGTGTTCTTCGGGCTTGCAAGCCTCCCCCTTTTTCCTCCAAACATAACGTGGTACCTTCAGGCATTTGGAAAACCCTTCCAAGGATGAACCAGACTTGTGGAGGTCTCCAATATTTATTTCTGAGGTCTTGGCTGCTTTCTTTTGATTTCCCCATGATGTCAAGCAAAGAGGCACTGAGGAAGGCCTTGAAATACAACAACAGGTACACCTTCAATTGACTCAAATTATGTAATTAATGTAATGTAATTATGTCAATTAGAAGCTTCTAAAGCCATGACATCATTGTTCTGGAATTTTCCAAGATTTTTAAAGGCACAGTCAACTTAGTGTATGTAATCTTCTGACCGAATGGAGTTATAAGTGAAATAATCTGTCTGTAAACAATTGTTGGAAGAATTACTCGTGTCATGCACAAACTGACTTACCAAAACCATAGTTTGTTATTAACAAGAAATTTGTGGAGTGGTTGAAAAAACGAGTTTTAATGTCTCCAACCTAAGTGTATGTAAACTTCTGACTTCAACTGAGCAATTTCCAAACGCCTGATGGTACCGCGTTCCTCTGTACAAACAATAGTATGCAAGAATAAACACCATGGTACCACGTAGCCGTCATACCGCTCCGGAAGGAGATGCGTTCTGTCTCCTAGAGATGAACGTACCTTGGTGCGAAAAGTGCAAATCAATACCAAAACAACAGCAAAGGACCTTGTGAAGATTCTGGAGGAAACATGTACAAAAGTATCTATATCCACAGTAAAACAAGTCCTATATCAAAATAACCTGAAAGGCCGCTCAGCAAGGAAGAAGCAACTGCTCCAAAATCGCCATAAAAAAGCCAACTGCACATGGGGACAAAGATCGTACTTTTTGGAACTACAAGTTAGCAAATTAACACTGGAGTAATAAATGTGCAGATGATGATGTGCAAGTAGAAATACTGGTGTGCAAAATAGCAGAAAGAAAATAAAAACAATGTGGGGCTATTTACAGATGGGCTACAGCTGCAGCGATCAATAAGCTGCTCAGATAGCTGATGCTTAAAGTTAATGAGGGAGATATAAGTCTCCAACTTCAGCGATTTTTGCAGTTTGTTCCAGTCATTGGCAGCAGAGAACTGGAAGGAAAGGCGGGCAAAGGAGGTGTTGGCTTTGGGGATAACCAGTGAGATATACCTGCTGGAGCGCGTGCTACGAGTGGGTGTTGTTACGATGACCAGTGAGCTGAGATAAGACGGAACTTTACCTAGCAAAGACTTATAGATGACCTGTAGTCAGTGGGTCTGGTGACGAATATGTAGCGAGGGTGTCACAATCTTCTCTATGGACGGACCAAGACGCAGCGATGCTTCCAGTATACATATTTATTAAATGTAACGTAACTGGGAAAAAACAATAAACTAGCGAAGATCGTAACAACGGAACATAACATAGAACAAACACTAAAGCTATGAACAAAACAATAACCCACAAACCCCTAGTGCAAACTACAAACATATATATGGTTCCCAATTAGAGGTAACGACACTCAGCTGCCTCTAATTGGGAACCATTAACCCAACATAGAAATAGCACACCTAGAACCAAAAACCCTACACCAAAACCGAAACTAAACACGCCAGCCTGATAAACTCAGGCCTGGACGTGACAGAGAGCCATCCGACAGGAGCATACAGGTCGCAGTGGTGGGTGGTATATGGGGCTTTGGTGACAAAACGGATGGCACTGTGATAGACTGCATCCAGTTTGCTGAGTAGTGTTGGAGGCTATTTTGTAAGTGACATTGCCGAAGTCAAGGATCGGTAGGATAGTCAGTTTTACGAGGGTATGTTTGGCAGCGTGAGTGAAGGAGGCTTTGATGCAAAATAGGATTTATTTTTGGATTGGAGATGTTTAACTACTTACGGAGTGGTGGGGCGCTAGCACGGTACCCCCATAGAGACTGCCAGAGGTCCGGACAACAGGCCCTCTGATTTCACACGCTGAACTCTATCTGAAAAGTAGTTGGTGAACCAGGTGAGGCAGTCATTTGAGAAACCAAGGCTGTTGAGTCTGCCGATAAGAATACGGTGATTGACAGAGTCGAAAGCCTTGGCCAGGTCGATGAATACGGCTGCACAGTATTGTCTTTTATCGATGGCGGTTATGATATCGTTTAGTTCCTTGAGCGTGGCTGAGTTGCACCCGTGACCAGCTCGGAAAGCAGATTGCACAGGGGAGAAGGTACGGTGGGATTCGAAATGGTCAGTGATAAGTTTGTTAACTTTGCTTTCGAAGACTTTAGAAAGGCAGGGCAGGATGGATATGGGTCTGTAACAGTTTGGGTCTGGAGTGTCGCCCCCTTTGAAGAAGGGGATGACCGAGGCAGCTTTCCAATCTTTAGGAATCTCAGACGATACGAATAAGAGGTTGAACAAACTGGTAATAGGGGTTGCAACAATGGCGGCAGATAATTTTAGAACGAGAGGCTCCAGGCCAGCTAATTTGTACAGGTCCAGGTTTTGCAGCTCTTTCAGAACATCTGCTATCTGGATTTGCGTGAAGGAGAAGCTGGGGAGGCTTGGGCAAGAAATTGCAGGGCAATTAGCTGCAGGGGGTGCGGAGCTGTTGGCCGGGGTTGGTGTAGCCAGGAGGAAAGCATGGCCAGCCGTAGAGAAATGCTTATTGAAATTTTCGTGGATTTATCGGTGGTGACAGTGTTTCCTAGCCTCAGTGCCATGGGCAGCTGGGAGGAGGTGCTTTTATTCTCCATGGACTTTACAGTGTCCCAAACTTTTTGGACTTAGAGCTACAGGATGCAAATTTCTGTTTGAAAAAGCTAGCCTTTGCTTTCCTAACTGACTGCGTATATTGGTTCCTGACTTCCCTGAAACGTGTCATATATGGAGTGATGGATGTTCGCTGCAGTATTTCTCTATGAAAATGTTTGCATTAAAATAAGTTGTTTCTCGTTGAATGAGAACAAATACTTTATTGAAGAATCCCTACCAACCATCGACGAAGGGGCGTAGACCTCAGCTCAGAATATTTTTTGTTGTTGTCCCAAACAGCCGAAAGAACACTCACCGAAGTCAAAAACTAACAAAACATCACAAAATGTCATCATAATATATGAACAAACTCTTCCAAACTATTTCAGCTGTGAGGCATACTTACGTTCACACAGGACACCACATAAGACATGAGGTATGCATCCTAAATAGCACACTATTCCCTTTATAGTGCACTACTTTTGACCAGAGTCCTGTGCTCTAGATAGGTAATAGGGTGCCATTTGGGATGCAACCGAGGAATTACAAAGGAAATTCATCTATCAAGTTCATTCTTTACACATGCAAATACTCTGCTCATTAATGCAAATTCTCTGCTCATTAATGCAAATACTCTGCTCATTAAGGGAGAGTGAATCGGGAAACATTTGAACTCTTCCTGAATAAAAATATGACCCAGAATCCTCTTGGTGGTGCACCCTGGGATGTCCTATTTTGTGTGCCTTGATAATGACTGTAGACACACGCATACATGGACACACACACACACACACACACACACACACACAAATGAACAAGCACTCACACAAGTACACACGCATGCATGCAAACATGCACGCCCACAAAGCAGGCGTATAGAAGATGGGTTAATTGGGCCGGCGCAGGTTCAATAATTAAAATGGCTCCCTAGTGATTCCAGCCTCAAATCTGGGCCTCATCTGAAGTGTGGGTTAGTGTTTGGGTTAGTGTTTGTAATATGTCTGTTTATGGAAGTGTTTACCTTGATTTGGAAAAACAACAAGGAGTGAATAAAGGATGGCTAAGAAGTGGATCATTTCAAATTGATAACGAGTTGGAGCCAGGGTTTTTGTTGTTGTTGTGGTTTTCCACCTGTATTCTGCCACCTTCCTCTGGGCAGTAGTCCATGTGACATAGCGTGTTCAATAATTTGTATGCCAAGCCGTTCGGATGCTACAACCAATTATTTGGTCTGACAGCTGTAGCTCGGCCACCTTCCACAGCAGATGTGTTAGATTGAGATGCAGACGTTGCAAAACCTGATTTTTTTTTATTATGTTACTTGGATTGACGCACAAGATCAAACCGTAAACTTCAACATTGTCTCAATATGTTTCTAATTAGCAGCCCATGTAAGTCAATAATTTGATTGAAATACACTATTTTATCCTTTATTTAACTAGGCAAGTCAGTTATTAACAAATTCATATTTACAATGACAGCCTACCAGGGAACAGTGGGTTAACTGCCTTGTTCAGAATGAAAGATGTGTACCTTGTCAGCTTGGGGATTCGATCTAGCAACCTTTTGGGTTCTGGCCCAACGCTCTAACCACTAGGCTACCCGTCACCACCTACACTACATGACCAGAAGTATGTGGACACCTGCTTATCGAACATCTCATTCCAAAATCATGGGCATTAACACATAGTTGGTCCCCCCTTTGCTGTTACAACAGTCTCCACTCTTCTGGGAAGGCTTTCCACTAGATGTTGGAACATTGCTGCGAGGACACTCAGCTACAAGAGCATTAGTGAGGTTGGGCACTGATGTTGGGCGATTAGGCCTGGCTCGCAGTCGGTACTCCAATTCATCCCAAAAGTGTTTGATGGAGTTGAGGTCAGGGCTCTGTGCAGGCCAGTAGAGTTCTTCCACACCGATCTCGACAAACCTTTTCTGTATGGACCTTGCTTTGTGCACGGTGGCTTTGTCATGCTGAAACAGGAAAGGACCTTCCCCAAACTGTTGCCACAGAGTTGAAATCACAGAATAATCTACGGGCCTAGCCCAAACCATGAAAACAGCCGCAGACCATTATTCCTCCTCCACCAGTCTTTACAGTTGGCACTATAAATTGGGGCAGGAAGCATTCTTCTGGCATCCGCCAAACTCTGATTTTCCAGTTGGACTGCCAGATGGTGAAGCGTGATTCCTCACTCCAGAGAATGCGTTTCCACTGCTCCAGAGTCCAATGGCGGCGAGCTTTACACCACTCCAGGTGACGCTTGGCATTGTGCACAGTGATTTTAGGCTTGTGTGCGGCTCTTTGGCCATGGAAACCCATTTCATGAAGCTCCCGACAAACAGTTCTTGTGCTGACGTTTCTTCCAGAAGCAACTCAGTAGTGAGTGTTGCAACCGAGGACTGATGATTCTTACGTGCTACGTGCTTCAGCACCTGGCGGTCCCGTTGTTGCCCCTAGATGTTTCCATTTCACAATAACAGCACTAACAGTTGACCGGGGCAGTTCTAGCAAGGCAGAAAGTTTATGAACTAACTTGTTGGAAAGGTGGCAATCTATGACGGTTCCACATTGAAAGTTCATGAGCTTTTCAGTAAAGCCATTCTACTGCCAATATTTTGTCTAAGGAGATTGCATGGCTGTGTGCTTAATTTTACACACCTGTCACCTATTTACTTTATTTTGACCCTAACAGATGAGCTAAATGTATTTATTGCTCGACTGAGGCAAGAAACACAGAAGCATGCATGGGAGCACCAGCTGTTCCGGACGACTGTGTGATCACGCTCTCCGTAGCCGATGTGAGCAAGACCTTTAAACAGGTCAACATACACAATGCCGCGGGGACCGATGGATTACCAGGACGTGTACTCCAAGCATACGTGGACCAACTGGCAAGTGTCTTCACTGACATTTTCAACCTCTGCCTGGCCAAGTCTGTAATACCTAAACTCAGCAAAAATAATAAATGTCCTCTCACTGTGCATGTATTTTCAGCAAACTTAACATGTGTAAATATTTGTAGGAACATAACAA
The DNA here is from genome assembly GCA_030435695.1 of Brachymystax lenok tsinlingensis. Classification (NCBI taxonomy): domain Eukaryota; kingdom Metazoa; phylum Chordata; class Actinopteri; order Salmoniformes; family Salmonidae; genus Brachymystax; species Brachymystax lenok. The sequence continues at coordinate 5,651,733 of CM059799.1, forward strand.
GATTCAATAACTGAGACATTAACTGAACAAGTTCCACAGACAAATTGAATAATGTGTCCCTGAACAAAGGGGGGATCAAAATCAAAAAGTAACAGTAAGTACTGCAGTGCATCTCCTCCTCATTGACTGCACCAGATTTGTCAGTTCTTGCTGTGAGACGTTACCACACTCTTACACCAAGGCACCTGCAAGTTCCCTGACATTTCTGGGGGGAATGGCCCTAGCCCTCACCCTCCAATCCAATAGGTCCCAGACGTGCTCAATGGGATGTAGATCCGGGCTCTTAGCTGGCCATGGCAGAACACTGACATTCCTGTCTTGCAGGAAATCATGCACAGAACGAGCAGTAAGGCTGGTGGCATTGTCTTGCTGGAGGGTCATGTCAGGATAAGCCTGCAGGAAGGGTACCACATGAGGGAGGAGGATGTCTTCCCTGTAACACACAGCATTGAGATTGCCTGCAATGAGAACAAGCTCAGTCCAATGATGCTGTGACACACCGCCCCAGACCATGACTGACCCTCCACCTCCAAATCGATCCCGCTCCAGAGTACAGGCCTCGGTGTAACGCACCTTCATTCAACGATAAACGCGAATCCTACCATCACCCCTGGTGATACAAAACCGCGACTCGTCAGTGAAGAGCACTTGTTGCCGGTGATGTCTGGTGAGGACCTGCCTTACAACAGGCCTAAAAGCCCTCAGTCCAGCCTCTCTCAGCCTATTGCGGACATTCTGAGCACTGATGAGGGAGTGTGCGTTCCTGGTGAAATTTGGGCAGTTGTTGTTGCTATCCTTGACTTGTCCCACAGGTGTGATGTTTGGATGTACCGATCCTGTGCAGGTGTTGTTACACATGGTCTGCCACTGCAAGGACGATGACCTGTCCGTCCTGTTTCCCTGTAGCGCTGTCTTAGGCAGCAGTCTCACAGTACAAACATTGCAATGTATTGCCCTGGCCACATCTGCAGTCCCCATGCCTCCTTGCCTGACTAAGACATGACTAAGACACGTTTACTCAGATGAGCAGGGACCTCTTTAGTGTCCTAAGTTTTCATAACTGTGACCTTAAAACTTCTTAGGGAGCGGTGGGGCGCCCCACTGCCGAAACTACCCAGTGAAATGCAAGGCGCCAAATTCAAAATCCAAAAGTTGAATTTATAAACATGAATCAATATACAAGTGTTGCATAGTCATCAAAAGCTCTGCTTCTTGGCAATATCACAGCG
>CM059799.1:5657961-5720461 GCA_030435695.1 Brachymystax lenok tsinlingensis
AAAACCAGCCCCATCGGGAACCAGGATGTCTTGCTCCCAGGCAAACTAAACACCTTCTTTGGTCGCTTTGAGGACAATACAGTGGCACCGACACGGCCCGCTACCAAAACCTGCGAGCTCACCTTCACCGCAGCCAACGTGAGTAAAACATTTAAATGTGTTAACCCTCGCAAGGCTGCCCGCCCAGTTGGCATCCCTGGCCGCGTCCACGCGCAGACCAGCTGGTTGGTGTGTTTACGGACATATTCAATCAATCCTTATCCCAGTCTGCTGTTCCCACATGCTTCAAGAGGGCCACCATTGTTCCTTTTCCCAAGAAAGCTAAGGTAACTGAGCTAAATGACTATTGCCCCGTAGCACTCACTTCCGTCATCATGAAGTGCTTTGAGAGACTAGTCAAGGATCATATCATCTCCATCCTACCTGACCCTAGGCCCTAGGCCCACTCCAATTTGCCCTATAGGTCCACAGACAATGCAATCACAATCACACTGCACACTGCCCTAACTCATCTGGACAAGAGGAAAACCTACAGTGAGGGAAAAAAGTATTTGATCCCCTGCTGATTTTGTACGTTTGCCCACTGACAAAGAAATGATCAGTCTATAATTTTAATGGTAGGTTTATTTGAACAGTGAGAGACAGAATATCAACAAAAGAATCCAGAAAAACGCATGTGAAAAATGTTATAAATTAATTAGCATTTTAATGAGGGAAATAAGTATTTGACCCTCTCTCAATCAGAAAGATTTCTGTCTCCCAGGTGTCTTTTATACAATTTGCTTACCGTCCCAATAGGTCCACAGACGACGCAATCGCAACACTGCACACTGCCCTAACCCATCTGGACAAGAGGAATACTTATGTAAGAATGCTGTTCATCAACTACAGCTCAGCATTTAACACCTTGGTACCCTCCAAGCACGTCATTAAGCTCGAGACCCTGGGTCTCGACCCAGCCCTGTGCAACTGGGTCCTGGACTTCCTGACGGGCCGGCCCCAGGTGGTGAGGGTAGGAAACAACATCTCCACCCCGCTGACCCTCAACACTGGGGCCCCACAAGGGGTGCGTACTCAGTTCTCTCCTGTACTCCCTGTTCACCCATGACTGCGTGGCCAAGCACGCCTCCAACTCAATCATCAAGTTTGCAGACGACACTACAGTGGTAGGCTTGATTACCAACAACGACGAGGCGGCCTACAGGGAGGAGGTGAGGACCCTGGGAGTGTGGTGTTAGGAAAATAACCTCTCACTCAACATCAACAAAATGAAGGAGATGATCATGGACTTCAGGAAACAGCAGAGGGAGCACCCCACTATCCACATCGCCGGGACAGTAGTGGAGAAGATGGAAAGTTTTAACACATCACGGACAAACTGAAACTCATCACGGACAAACTGAAATGGTCCACCCACACAGACAGCGTGGTGAAGAAGGCGCAACAGCGCCTCTTCAACCTCAGGAGGCTGAAGAAATTTGTCACCAAAAACACTCACAAACTTCTACAGATGCACAATCGAGAGCATCCTGCCGGGCTGTATCACCGCCTGGTACGGCAACTGCTCCGCCCACAACCGTAAGGCTCTCCAGAGGGTAGTGAGGACTGCACAACGCATCACCGGGGGTAAACTACCTGCTCTTCAGGACACCTACACCACCCGATGTCACAGGAAGGCCAAAAAGATAATCAAGGACAACAACCACCCGAGCCACTGCCTGTTCACCCCGCTATCATCCAGAAGGCGAGGTCACTACAGGTGCATCAAAGCTGGGACCGAGAGACTGAAAAACAGCTTCTACCTCAAGGCCATCAGACTGTTAAACAGCCATGACTAACATTGAGTGGCTGCTGCCAACATACTGACTCAAATCTCTAGCAACTTTAATAATTAAAAATTTGATGTAATAAATGTATAACTAGCCACTTTAAACAATGCCACTTTATATAATGTTTACATATCGTACATTACTCATCTCATATGTATATACTGTACTCTATACCATCTACTGCATCTTACCATTTCGCTATACTCGCGTTACAATCTGCTAACCATGTGTATGTGACAAATGAAATTTGATTTGATTTAATGAGGAGATCAGAAAGAAAGGAGGGATGAAAAGGGAGGGAGATCACGGGGGAGAGATGTGGCAGTGCCAGCAAGTATTAAAAATGACAGCCGTAGTTAGTGACAAATACCAGAGTCAAACTCTCAAACACATGCTCAGAAAACATTGAGAGAGAGAGAGAGAGAGAGAGAGAGAGAGAGAGAGAGAGAGAGAGAGAGAGAGAGAGAGAGAGAGAGAGAGAGAGAGAGAGAGAGAGAGAGAGAGAGAGAGAGAGAGAGAGAGAGAGAGAGAGAGAGAGAGAGAGAGAGAGAGAGAGAGAGAGAGAGAGAGAGAGAGAGAGAGAGAGAGAGCAATGGAGCATTACAGAGATATTGAAAGGGATGAACAGATGGAGATTATAAAGAGGGAGAAAAACAAAGCAAGTATATTAGATTGACAGAGAGCGAGAGTGAACAGGAGCGAGAGAATAAGACTGCCAGTCACAGGTCAAACAGAGGTTTTTCCTCTCTTTCTCCCCGCATCCCTCCATCTTACAGAACTCTCGCTGTGCCAAGCCAAGAAGGTCATCGATTATCGGACAACTCCCGGTCTGAAACGTCCACTCCCTTCTAGAGCTGCTTTCAACACTCCAGTCTAGTCAGACAACATTCTAATAACATTCTGAGAACATCCCAACAACATTCTAAACATTCCGAAAACATTCTAATAACATTCTGAGAACATTCCAACAACATTCTAAACATTCTGAAAACATTCTAATAACATTCTGAGAACATTCCAACAACATTCTAATAACCTTCTGAGAATATTCCCAAGGATAGCAGGTGAAGGAATCGACATCTCAACTTTGGGAGAAGCATCAAACAAAATAAAATCTTATTTGTTTGGGTACACAGATTTGCAGCGAAATGTTTGTGTCTCTAGCTCCAACATTGCAGTAATACCTAGCAATAAAATATAATAAAATATTCTGTACACACAAACCAGAAAAATAAAGAAATTAAGAAATATCAGAACAAGTTTGACAGAGACCAGAATATACATTTATGTAGATATAATTTATTTTATTTATTTTTTTATTCCAGGCCCCCGTCCCCACAGGAGGGCTTTTGCCTTTTGGTAGGTCGTCATTGTAAATAAGAATTTGTTCTAAACTGACTTGCCTTGTTAAATAAAGGTTAAATAAATAAAATAAAAAACATAGGGCAGCAGTCTCTAAGGTGCAGGATAGAGTACTGGGTGGTAGCCGGCTAGAACAGTGACTAGTGGTGACTGTTTAACAGTCTGAGGACCAGGAGATAGAAGCTGTTTCTCAGTCTCTAAGGAGCAGGATAGAGTACTGGGTGGTAGCCGGCTAGAACAGTGACTAGTGGTGACTGTTTAACAGTCTGAGGACCTGGAGATAGAAGCTGTTTCTCAGTCTCTAAGGAGCAGGATAGAGTACTGGGTGGTAGCCGGCTAGAACAGTGACTAGTGGTGACTGTTTAACAGTCTGAGGACCTGGAGATAGAAGCTGTTTCTCAGTCTCTAAGGAGCAGGATAGAGTACTGGGTGGTAGCCGGCTAGAACAGTGACTAGTGGTGACTGTTTAACAGTCTGAGGACCAGGAGATAGAAGCTGTTTCTCAGTCTCTAAGGAGCAGGATAGAGTACTGGGTGGTAGCCGGCTAGAACAGTGACTAGTGGTGACTGTTTAACAGTCTGAGGACCAGGAGATAGAAGCTGTTTCTCAGTCTCTAAGGAGCAGGATAGAGTACTGGGTGGTAGCCGGCTAGAACAGTGACTAGTGGTGACTGTTTAACAGTCTGAGGACCTGGAGATAGAAGCTGCGATGTGTGTGGACCCAAGAGGGACAGGAAGACACAGTACACATGCATCAAGTGTAAGAAATACATTTGCAACACACACACACACAGTAAAACTCTGTCCCTCATGTGGTGTGTAGACCAGCCTTCATTTGTGTTCAATGGGGCTCATTTATCATTTCCATAACATACTGTATGTAAAATTTGTACTTCCAATTTGTTCAGTTCAAAGCAATAAACATCAATAGTGATGAAAACCTTGTTTCATTTATATTTATTCAAGATAAACATGATTTATTCCACCCATGTCTTGATTATAACTGATTTTGTAAAAGAAAAATAAAATCTTTAAAAAAAAGAATATAGCTTTTATTGATAAAAGTAATCTAGCAGAGGTAAATGGCAAATACTAACCATGTATGCCGTCTATATGGCTTGTAATTGATATAAGTCAACATCTAAGAGTTGAGTATTTTTGCCGTAAATTGTTCTGGCTGTACTGTTTTAAAAACCCAATAATGCTGTGGGTCCATCAGACCCGGGAACATTGGGTGCACATATCAAAAACATGAACATCACACAAGGGTTAACACAATTCCCAAATCAATTTACCACATTGATCCAAAAGGAGGAATATTGATCCCTCTCCTTCTGCATTAGTGTACGGTGTGCGTGTGTGTGTGTGTGTGTGTGTGTGTGTGTGTGTGTGATGCATATGAAAGAGAACATAGCTAGTTAAATTAGCTAAAACAAGAGTAAAGACCTGTATAAACACACACACACGCTTTAAGATGCATTTTAATCAACACTCATCAACACTCATTAAGACTCACAACACTCTATGACGTATGCAAGCATACATACACAAAAACACACACACACATTGAATCTGCCGTATCAGCCCAGGGATCGGCACATTATGTCTTTTTGGAGAACTCAGTGGCATGAACAGAATCCCATCAAGTGTATGTTCTCTATTTCCTTTCTTCATGTGTATTGCAGGAAGTGTTTTTTTTTTTTTGCGTGTGAGAGAGAGAGAGACACACACACACACAGCCAAATACATTTCCAGGCCTGGAATAGTAATTCATTCCCTCCACTCATCAATATTACAAATCTACCTCTCTCTCTGCCAGGGGGCTCTGGCCACATAGCTAATTTAGATTTCTGTTTTACTGTTTTCTCTCTCTCTCTCTCTCTCTCTCTCTCTCTCTCTCTCTCTCTCTCCCCCTCCATCTCTACCTACAGGATTTATCCAACTGAAAGCTTCCCTGAGCTGTCTACTAACTCTACAACCCACTAAGGTATAGGATACATAACTAAAACCCCTAAGCCTTATACCATAGAGCCTTACAAATTGTCTATACAGTGCATTGAGAAAGTATTCAGACCCCTTGACTTTTTACACATGTTGTTACGTTACAGCCTTATTATGAAATTGATGAAATTTGTTTTTTTTCTCCTCATCAATCTACACACAATACCCCATAATGACAAAGCAAAAACCGTTTTTTTGCATTTTTGCAAATTTATAAAAAGTATTAAACTGAAATATTGAAAGCTTGGCACACCTGTATTTGGGGAGTTTCTCCCATTCTTCTCTACAGGTCCTCTCAAGCTCTGTCAAGTTGGATGGGGAGCGTCACTGCACAGCTATTTTCAGGTCTCTCCAGAGATGTTCGATCGGGTTCAAGTCTGGGCTCTGGCTGGGCCACTCAAGGACATTCAGTGACTTGTCCCGAAGCCACTCCTGCGTTGGCTGTGTGCTTAGGGTCGTTGTTCTGTTGGAAGGTGAACCGTCACCCCAGTCTGAGGTCCTGAGCGCTCTGGAACAGGTTTTCATCAAGGATCTCTGTTCACCTTTCCATCGATCCTGACTAGTCTCCCAGTCCCTGCCACTAAATAACACCACCACAGCATGATGCTGCCACCATCATGCTTCACCGTAGGGTTGGTGCCATGTTTCCTCTAGATGTCACACATGGCATTCACGCCACGTAGTTCAAACTTGGTTTCATCAGACCAGAGAATCTTTTTTCTTTAGGTGCCTTTTGTCAAACTCAAAGCAGGCTGTCATGTGCCTTTTGCTGAGGAGTGGCTTCCGTCTGGCCACTCTACCATAAAGGCGTGATTGGTTGAGTGCTGCAGAGATGGAAGGTTATCCCATCTCCACAGAGGAACTCTGGAGCTCTATCAGAGTAACCAATGGGTTCTTTGTCACCTTCCTGAACAAGGCCCATCTCCCCCGATTGCTCAGTTCGGCCAGATCTGTGCCTCAACACAATCCTGTCTCAGAGCTCTATGGACAGTTCCTTCGACATGAAGTCTTGGTTTGCTCTGACATGCACTGGCAACTGTGGGACCTTATATAGACAGTTGTGCGTCTTTCCAAATCATGTCCAATCAATTGAATTTACCACAGGTGGACTCCAATCAAGTTGTAGAAACATCTCAAGGATGATCAATGGATACAGGATGCATCTGACCACAATTTAGAGTCTCATAGTCTCATAGCAGAAGGTCTGAATACTTATGTAAACAAGGTATTGTTTTTAATATTTATATATACATATATAAACTTGCAAAAATGTCTAAAAACCTGTTTTCATTTTGGCATTATGGGGTATTGTGTGTAGATTTATGAGGAAAATATAATGATTTAATCTCTTTAAGGAGGTTTTTCACCTAAAATGACATACAGTACTCATATCTAACTGCCTGTAGCTCAGCCCTGAAGCAAGGATATGCATGTACTTACTATCATTTGAAAGGAAACACTTTGAAGTTTGTGGAAATGTGAAAGGAATGTGGGAGAATATACAGTGGGGAAAAAAAGTATTTAGTCAGCCACCAATTGTGCAAGTTCTCTCACTTAAAAAGATGAGAGAGGCCTGTAATTTTCATCATAGGTACACTTCAACTATGACAGACAAAATGAGGAAAAAAAATCCAGAAAATCACATTGTAGGATTTTTATGAATTTATTTGCAAATTATGGTGGAAAATAAGTATTTGGTCAATAACAAAAAGTTTATCTCAATACTTTGTTATATACCCTTTGTTGGCAATGACAGAGGTCAAATGTTTTCTGTAAGTCTTCACAAGGTTTTCACACACTGTTGCTGGTATTTTGGCCCATTCCTCCATGCAGATCTCCTCTAGAGCAGTGATGTTTTGGGGCTGTCGCTGGGCAACACGGACTTTCAACTCCCTCCAAAGATTGTCTATGGGGTTGAGATCTGGAGACTGGCTAGGCCACTCCAGGACCTTGAAATGCTTCTTACGAAGCCACTCCTTCATTGCCCGGGCGGTGTGTTTGGGATCATTGTCATGCTGAAAGACCCAGCCACGTTTCATCTTCAATGCCCTTGCTGATGGAAGGAGGTTTTCACTCAAAATCTCACGATACATGGCCCCATTCATTCTTTCCTTTACACGGATCAGTCGTCCTGGTCCCTTTGCAGAAAAACAGCCCCAAAGCATGATGTTTCCACCCCCATGCTTCACAGTAGGTATGGTGTTCTTTGGATGCAACTCAGCATTCTTTGTCCTCCAAACACGACGAGTTGAGTTTTTACCAAAAAGTTATATTTTGGTTTCATCTGACATTCTCCCAATCCTCATCTGGATCATCCAAATGCTCTCTAGCAAACTTTAGACGGGCCTGAACATGTACTGGCTTAAGCAGGGGGACACGTCTGGCACTGCAGGATTTGAGTCCCTGGCGGCGTAGTGTGTTACTGATGGTAGGCTTTGTTACTTTGGTCCCAGCTCTCTGCAGGTCATTCACTAGGTCCCCGTGTGGTTCTGGGATTTTTGCTCACCGTTCTTGTGATCATTTTGACCCCACGGGTGAGATCTTGCGTGGAGCCCCAGATCGAGGAAGATTATCAGTGGTCTTGTATGTCTTCCATTTCCTAATAATTGCTCCCACAGTTGATTTCTTCAAACCAAGCTGCTTACCTATTGCAGATTCAGTCTTCCCAACCTGGTGCAGGTCTACAATTTGGTTTCTGGTGTCCTTTGACAGCTCTTTGGTCTTGGCCATAGTGGAGTTTGGAGTGTGACTGTTTGAGGTTGTGGACAGGTGTCTTTTATACTGATAACAAGTTCAAACAGGTGCCATTAATACAGGTAATGAGTGGAGGACAGAGGAGCCTCTTAACGACTCAAATACCAGTGGGTCGCTAGCGGGATCATCCCGACACTACTAGCGCAAACCTGTAGCGCCAGATTTAAAATCCGAAAATTGAATTATTAAACATCCAGCTATATACAAGTGTTCCATACTCATCAAAAGCTCTGTTTCTAGGCAATATCACAGCGTTGTCAGATTTCAAAAAGGCTTTACGGCGAAAGCAGCACATTCATTTGTTTGAGGGTAGCACCTCACATATTTTCCAATAGCCATGTATCGATTAGCAATCATGGCACACACATAACACATTTCACAGCGAAAACAAAGTAATTACCTGTTGAAGAACTTCTGCTGAGGTCTTCCTAAGTGTCCAACGAAGACAATCCATGGTTCTTTTGTTAGAAAAAGTAACGTCTTTTATCCATAAATCCTCCATTTGGTTCATGCGTTATAATCAGAAACGACAGCCTCCATTACTCCTTTGAAACTCGGCGCCGACTCGTTAAAATTATACCAATAAACTTGTCCAAAAACAATCAAACATAGTTTTAAATGTATCCTTAGGAACCCTTTTACGTATATGTACTATTATAAATCAGCCGGAATATAAACTGAACGCTAAAAACGATAAATAAGGCACAGCGCGCCTTCTCATGCACGCGCACTCTGAAGAGTTTTCATAACGTGGTCTCTCGTTCCATGCTGTTTATCAATGGTCATCGTGGTTGATGACATCATAAGGAAGCGACGTGCACTGCGTTCACATGCCTATATATGGTCATTTTGGATAGGGAGGGGCTCAAAAATGAGCAATGTGTCAAAATGACTTTTTTCAGGACAGAGATTCCTCAGGGTTTTGCCTGCCAAATGCGTTCTGATTGACCCACAGACAAATGGTTAACAGTTTTGGAAAATTCAGAGTGTTTCCTATCCAATGGTACTAAATATATGCATATCCCATTTTCTGGGCCTAAATGGGAGGCATTTTACTTTGGGCACGCCAGGCTCTCCAAAACAGTCAGTTTTTCTGCTGGAGCCGGTGTTAAAGAAGAAGTTACAGGTCTGTGAGAGCCAGAAATCTTGCTTGTTTGTATGTGACCAAATACTTATTTTCCACCATAATTTGCAAATAAATTCATTAAAAATCCTACAATGTGATTTTCTGGATTTTTTTTCCTAATTTTGTCTGTCATAGTTGAAGTGTACCTATGATGAAAATTACAGGCCTCTCTCATCTTTTTAAGTGAGAGAACTTGCACAATTGGTGGCTGACTAAATACTTTTTTTCCCCACTGTAACACAATAGCTTTGGTAAAAGATAATACAAAGAAAAAAACTACTTTTTTTTTTTTGTACCAACATCTTTGAAATGAAAGAGAAAGGCCACAATGTATTATTCCAGCCCAGTTGCAATTTAGATTTTGACCACCAGATGGCAGCAGTGTATGTGCAAAGTTTTAGACTGATCCAATGAACCATTTCTGTTCAAAATGTCGTATCAAGACTGCCCAAATGTGCCTAATTTGATTATGAATACCTTTTCATGTTCAAAAGTGTGCACTCTCCTCAAACAATAGCATGGTATGCTTTCACTGTAATAGCTCCTGTAAATTGGGCAGTGCAGTTAGATTTAAGCTTTCTGCCAATATCAGATATGTCTATGTCCTGGGAAATGTTCTTGTTACTTACAACCTCATGCTATTCTAATTGTATTTGTCACATACACATGGTTAGCAGATGTTAATGCGAGTGTAGCGAAATGCTTGTGCTTCTAGTTCCGACCATGCAGTAGTATCTAACAAGTAATCTAACAAATTCACAACAACTACCTTATACACACAAGAGTAAAGGAATGAATACGAGTATGTACATATAAATATATGGATGAGCGATGGCTGACCGGCGTAGGCAAGATGCAGTAGATGGTATGGAGTACAGTATATACATATGAGATGAGTAATGTAGGGTATGTAAACATTATATAAATGGCATCGTTTAAAGTGGCTAGTGATACATTTATTTAATCCAATTATAATTATTAAAGTGGCTAGAGATTTCAGTCGATGGCCAAACGACATAGGCAAGATTCAGCAGATGGTTTAGAGTACAGTGTATACATTTCATATGAGTAATGTCGGATATGTAAACATTATATAAAATATTGTTAGTGATACATTTGTTACATCCAATTCCTATAATTTAAAGTGGCTAGAGATTTAAGTCAGTATGTTGGCAGCAGCCACTCAATGTTAGTGGTGGCTGTTTAACAGTCTGATGGCCTTGAGATAGAAGCTGTTTTTCAGTCTCTCGGTCCCAGCTTTGATGCACCTGTACTGACCTCACCTTCTGGATGATAGCGGGGTGAACAGGCAGTGACTCGGGTGGTTGTTGTCCTCTATGATCTTTTTGGCCTTCCTGTGACATCGGGTGGTGTAGGTGTCCTGGAGGTCAGGTAGTTTACCCCCGGTGATGCGTTGTGCAGTCCTCACTACCCTCTGGAGAGCCTTACGGTTGTGGGCGGAGCAGTTGCCGTACCAGGCGGTGATACAGCCTGACAGGATGCTCTCGACTGTGCATCTGTAGAAGTTTGTAAGTGTTTTTGGTGACAAGACAAATTTCTTCAGCCTCCTGAGGTTGAAGAGGCGCTGTTGCGCCATCTTCACCACGCTGTCCGTGTGGGTGGACCATTTCAGTTTGTCTGTGATGTGTACTTAAAACTTTCCACCTTCTCCACTACTGTCCCGTCGATGTGGATATTGGGGTGCTCCCTCTCCTGTTTCCTGAAGTCCACAATCATCTTTGTTTTGTTGACGTTGAGTGAGAGATTATTTTCCTGACACCACACTCCGAGGGCCCTCACCTCCTCCCTGTAGGCCCTGTATTCGTATTAGCCTATGTTAGCTCAACCGCCCCGCAAGGGGACCCACCGATCCTGAAGCAGGTTAATCAATTTTAGAATAAGGCTGTAACGTAACAAAATGTGGAAAAAGTCAAGGGGTCTGAATACTTTCCAAATTTTGCATAGATGTGGAAAGATTGCTGTATAACTTGACTTGGGATGGATCATTACTAGTCTATAGGAGACTTGGGATGGATCATTATTGGTCTATAGGACACCCGGGATGGATCATTACTAGTCTATAGGACACCTGGGATGGATCATTACTAGTCTATAGCAGACTTGGGATGGATCATTATTAGACTATAGGAGACTTGGGATGGATCATTACTAGTCTATAGGACACTTGGGATGGATCATTATTGGTCTATAGGAAACTTGGGATGGATCATTACTAGTCTATAGGACACCTGGGATGGATCATTATTAGTCTATAGGACACCTGGGATGGATCATTATTAGACTATAGGACACTTGGGATGGATCATTACTAGTCTATAGGACACCTGGGATGGATCATTATTTGTCTATAGGACACCCGGGATGGATCATTACTAGTCTATAGGACACTTGGGATGGATCATTATTGGTCTATAGGAAACTTGGGATGGATCATTACTAGTCTATAGGACACCTGGGATGGATCATTACTAGTCTATAGCAGACTTGGGATGGATCATTATTAGACTATAGGAGACTTGGGATGGATCATTACTAGTCTATAGGAGACTTGGGATGGATCATTATTAGACTATAGGACACTTGGGATGGATCATTATTAGTCTATAGGAGACTTGGGATGGATCATTACTAGTCTATAGGAGACTTGGGATGGATCATTACTAGTCTATAGATCATTATTAGTCTATAGGAGACTTTGGATGGATCATTATTAGTCTATAGGACACTTGGGATGGATCATTATTAGTCTATAGGACACTTGGGATGGATCATTATTAGCCTATAGGACACCTGGGATGGATCATTATTAGCCTATAGGACACCTGGGATAGATCATTATAAATCAGGACTATATTTGTAAACAACAGCTGGTGCACAAAATCTAAGGAAGTCTTGAGGTTTTGCTCGCCTGAGGTAGAGTATCTCATGATAAGCTGTAGACTACACTATTTTCCAAGAGAGTTTACATCAATATTTTTCATAGCTGTCTATATACCACCGCAGACCGATGCTGCCACTAAGACCGCAATCAATGAGCTGTATACGGCCATAAGCAAACAGGAAAACGCCCATCCAGAGGCGGCTCTCCTAGTGGCCGGGGACTTTAATGTAGGGAAACTCAAATCAGTTTTACCTAAATTCTATCAGCATGTTAAATGTGCAACCAGTGGGGAAAAAACTCGAGACCACCTTTACTCCACACACAGAGAACAAAGCTCTCACTCACCCTCCATTTGGCAAATCTGACCATAATACTATCCTCCTGATTCCTGCTGACAAACAAAAACTAAAGCAGGAAGCAGCAGTGACTTGGTCAATAGGAAAGACGAAGCAGATGCTAAGCTATGTGACTGTTTTTCTAGCACAGACTGGAATATGTTCCGGGATTCATCCAAGGATATTGAGGAGTACACCACATCAGTCACTGGCTTTATCAATAAGTGACCGTACGTACATGCCCCAATCAGAAGCCATGGATTACATGCAACATCTGCACTGAGCTAAAGGCTAGAGCTGCCACTTTTAAGGAGCGGGACACTAATCTGGACGCTTATAATACATCCCGCTATGCCCTCAGACGAACCATCAAACAAACAAAACGTCAATACAGGATTAAGATTGAATCCTACTACACCGGCTCTGACGCTCGTCGGATGTGGCAACGCTTGAAAACTATTACAGACTACAAAGGGAAACCCAGACGCAAGCTGCCAAGTAAAGCGAGCCTACCAGATTAACTAAATGCCTTTTAAGCTCGCTTCGAGGCAAGCAACACTGAAGCATAAATAAGAGCACCAGCTGTTTTAGACAACTGTGTGATAATGCTCTTGGTAGCCAATGTGAGAAAGACCTTTAAACAGGTCAACATTCACAAAGCCGCAAGGCCAGACTGATTACCAGGACGTGTACTCAAACCATGTGCTGACCAACTGGCATCTTCAACCTCTCCCTGACCGAGTCTGTAATACCTACATGTTTCAAGCAGACCTGTGACCAAGGAAGCGAAGGTAACCTGCCTAAATGATTACCAGCCCGTAGCACTCACATCGGGAGCCATTAAGTGCTTTGAAAGGCTGGTCATGGCTCACATCAACAGCATCCTCCCAGATACCCTATACCCACTCCAATTCGCATACCGCCCCAACAGATCCACAGATGACGCAATCTCAATCGCACTCCACACCGCCCTTTCCCACCTGGACAAAAGGAACACCTATGTGAGAATGCTGTTCATTGACAACAGCTCAGCGTTCAACACCATAGTGCCCTCAAAGCTCATCACTAAGCTAAGGACCCTGTGACTAAACACCTGCCTCTGCAACTGGATCCTGTAGTTCCTGACGGGCCGCCCCCAGGTGGTAAGGGTAGGCAACAACACGTCTGCCACGTTGATCCTCAACACTGGGGCCCCTCAGGGGTGTGTACTTAGTCCCCTCCTGTACTCCCTGTTCACCCACAACTGTGTGGCCAACACCATCATTAAGTTTGCTGACGACACAACAAGTGGTAGGTCTGATCACCGACAACTATGAGACAGCCTATAGGGAGGAGGTCAGAGACCTGGCAGTGTGGTGCCAGGACAACATCCTCTCCCTCAATGTGAGCAAGACAAAGGAGCCTATCTTGGACTACAGGAAAAGGAGGGCCGAACAGGCCCCCATTCACATCGACGAGGCTGTAGCTGAGCGGGTCGAGAGTTTCAAGTTCCTTGGTGTCCACATCACCAAACTACCATGGTCCAAACACACCAAGACAGTAGTGAAGAGGGCACAACAACATCTTTTCCCCCTCAGGAGACTAAGAAGATTTGGCATCTGTCCCCAGATCCTCAAAAAGTTCTACAGCTGCACTAGAGAGCATCCTGACCGGTTGCATCACTGCCTGGTATGTCAACTGCTCAGCATCTGACCATCAGGCGCTACAGAGGGTAGTGTGTATGGCCCAGTACATCACTGGGGCCAAGCTTTTCTGACATCCAGGACCTATATACTAGGCGGTCAGAGGAAAGACCATAAAATTGTCAGAGACTCCAGTCACCCAAGTCATAGACAATTTTCTCTGCTCTCTGCTACCGCACGGCAAGCAGTGCCGGATCGCCAAGTCTAGGACCAAAAGGCTCCTTAACAGCTTCTACCCCCAAGCCATAAGACTGCTGAAGAATTAATCAAATAGCTACCGGACTATTTATATTGCCCCCTCCATTTGTTTTGAACACTGCTGCTACTCACTGTTTATTGTCTATGCATAGTAACTTCACACCTAACTACAGTCGTGGCCAAAAGACTTGAGAATTACACAAATATTAATTTCCGCAAAGTTTGCTGCTTCAGTGTCTTTAGATATTTTTGGCAGATGTTACTATGGAATACTGAAGTATAATTACAAGTGTATCATAAGTGTCAAAGGCTATTATTGAGTTGATGCAATATTTGCAGTGTTGACCCTTCTTTTTCAAGACCTCTGCAATCTGCCATGGCATGCTGTCAATTAACTTCTGGGCCACATCCTGACTGATGGCAGCCCATTATTGCAAAATCAATGCTTGGAGTTTGTCAGAATTTGTGGGTTTTTGTTTGTCCATCCGCCTCTTGAGAATTGACCACAAGTTCTCAATGGGATTAAGGTCTGGGGAGTTTCCTGGCCATGGACCCAAAATATCGATGTTTTGTTCCCCGAGCCACTTAGTTATCACTATTGCCTTATGGCAAGTGTCACGACTTCTGCCCGAAGTCGGTTCCTCTCCTTGTTCGGGCGGCGTTCAGCGGTCGACGTCACCGGTCTTCTAGCCATCGCTGATCCACCTTTAATTTTCCATTTGTTTTATCTTGTTTCCCCACACACCTGGTTTTCATTTTCCCTCATTACTGTTGTGTATTTAACCCTTTGTTTCCCCCATGTCTGTGTGGGGAATTGTTTATTGGCATGCTGGTTACGCGGGTTGTTGGTTTTTCAACCGTGCTTTGTGGCAGCCAGTATTGTGTGGTTGATTTTGTACTTTGTGCTGCCTTACTTGGTTTTTGGGCATTTGTCTTATGACGCGGTTGTGTTCTGTATTTTGACGTTGCCTTAGTAAAGTGTTTAGTCCACTCATCTCTGCTCTCCTGCGCCTGACTTATTTACACCAGCTACACCAAGCGCATGACAGCAAGGTGCTCCATCATGCTGGAAAAGGCATTTTACGGATGCCCCAAACAATCAGAAAGGGGATTCATCAGAGAAAATGACTTTACTCCAGTCCTCAGCAGTCCAATCCCTGTACCTTTTGCAGAATATCAGTCTGTCCCTGATGTTTTTCCTGGAGAGAAGTGGCTTCTTTGCTGCCCTTCATGACACCAGGCCATCCTCCAAAAGTCTTCGCCTCACTGTGCGTGCAGATGCACTCACACCTGCCTGCTGCCATTCCTGAGCAAGCTCTGTACTGGTGGTGCCCCGATCCCACAGCTGAATCAACTTTAGGAGATGGTACTGGCGCTTGCTGGACTTTCTTGGGCGCCCTGAAGCCTTCTTCACAACAATTGAACCGCTCTCCTTGAAGTTCTTGATGATCCGATAAATGCTTGATTTAGGTGCAATCTTACTGGCAGCAATATCCTTACCTGTGAAGCCCTTTTTGTGCAAAGCAATGATGACGGCACGTGGTTCCTTGCAGGTAACCATGTTTGACAGAGGAAGAACAATGATTCCCAGCACCACCCTCCTTTTGAAGCTTCCAGTCTGTTATTCGAACTCAAACAGCATGACAGAGTGATCTCCAGCCTTGTCCTCGTCAACACTCACACGTGTTAACGAGAGAATCACTGACGTGATGTCAGCTGGTCCTTTTGTGGAATGCAGTGCAGTGGAAATGTTTTTTGGGGATTCAATTAATTGCAATTCATCTGATCACTCTTCAAGACATTCTGGAGTATATGCAAATTGCCATCATACAAACTTTGTGAAAATTCATATTTGTGTCATTCTCAAAACTTTTGGCCACGACTGTACATGTACAAATTACCTTGACTAACCTGTACTCCCTCACATTGACTCTGTACCGGTACCCCCTGTATATGGCCTCGTTATTATTATTTTATTGTTACTTTTTATAATTTTTTACTTTAGTTTATTTGGTTAATATTTTCTTAACTCTTTTCTTGAACTGCATTGTTGGTTAAGGGCTTGTAGGTAAGCATCTTACGGTAAGGTCCACACTTTTATTCGTCGCATGTGACAAATACAGTTTGAATTGATTTGATGTAAGCCTTTTCAAGGCAATTATAATCTGAGCCTAGTGGTACTGCTGAGTTTCACCCACCCAGGGTTCCCAGGTCTAAATGAGTCCTGGATTAGAGGGAAGGAATGAAACTCAGGAGTGGAACTGTTTTCCAGGTCCAGATTGGAATTTGTCCGTGACATGATACCACTCTGAACCTATGCAGATGGTTTGGATAATCAGTTTCACTAACAGCTGAACAGGCCACACCCCTCGAACGGCTTTCTAGATTATTACTGGTCTTTGTTGGTATCAACAGGCAACTATTGGATATCGATCCAGCTGTACATGTCCTTGGAGCGTTGAGGTCAAAATCCAATCTTAACGTTTTTGCCAAGCCTGTCAGAATTAACACAATACCCAAATGGATTCACATATTGATCCAAAAGGGAGGAATATTGATCTCTCTCCTTTAAGTAAAGTACAGGCTGTGTTAGGTGGAGTTAATAGATTATCTCATTATATAGGATCGATATCAAACGACCACCTTTTCCTCCCTCAGTGTGGAAATTACTATGTTTGCATGTACAGTTGTACATGTGTAAGACACAAATAGTGTGTGTGCGTGTGTGTGTGCGTGCATGTGTGTGTGCGTGTGTGCAAACTTGCATGTGCTTTAGGCGGCGCTTGTGCTTACATATGTCTGATTTTTCTAATCTGGTTAAGAGGACATTGCATAGGGTGTGTGTGTGTGTGTGTGTGTGTGTGTGTGTGTGTGTGTGTGTGTGTGTGTGTGTGTGTGTGTGTGTGTGTGTGTGTGTGTGTGTGTGTGTTATGTGTACGTGTATATGTGTGTGTGTGTTTATGTGTACGTGTATATGTGTGTGTGTGTGTGTATTAAATAACACCCGTGTAGCCTTGCTATAACCCTGTCTATCTCACGACTAGATGCTATTACCCTAGCCAACCAGCCCTGGGCCCCAAGCCAACCTTCCCCACTGATCTGATCACTGGGATAAGTCCCAAATGGCACCCTAATCCCTTTGTAGTGCACTTCTTTTGACAGGCCCATATGACTCTGGTCAAAAGTAGTGTACTACACAGGGAATAGGGTGCCATTTGGGACTTAAGTGGGATTGAAGTACATCATTAGCCTGCCTCGTCTCAATGAGATTCTATCTCAATGGAGCTAACCTGGATAGCTAGAGGTTAGATAAGTATAGCCGTATTAGGCTATTTGTTAGTGATATCCCCATGCAATTAGAAACAGAGCTAGAATTATATATTTTTCATATCGGCTGGCTCTCAGCTCAGTCACGTATGGCTCATGTGGTAGAGCATGGTGCTACATACATACATTAGAAATTACAGTCCAGTACTGACACCAAAATCACCTAATTCAACCAATCAAGGTTCAACCAATCAAGGTTCAACCAATCAAGGTCCTGATGAGAAGTCAATTAGTGTAATCAAGTGTGCTGGTGTCAGGCTGGAGAAAAAGCCAGCAAATCCTGTATCTCTTTCTCTCTCTAGGATCCTAGTAATTAGCTCTGCCAGTTGCCCGTAACTCTGTCACTGCTGGCACATCGCGTGAGAGAGACAGAGCGACATACAGTAGATAGGCCAACAGATTACCAGTTTATGAGACACTAGGTCATCTGGTAACACCAGAGCGATGTGAAATGACCGCTGGCAAACAGACCATGACATGCAAAAAAAAAAAAACGTTACGGTACTAAGTGTAGGGTGCAACTCAATAGTCTGTGGTTTCCTCCTTGTCTCTTCTTCATTTGCACTATTGTCAGAGAACTAGACTCTCTAGAAGGATTCCACTGCATCTCAATAGTCTGTGGTTTGTGTTCATATCAACACATATGAACTAGAGGAGACAAGAAAATGAGGTTCACTTTAAACTATTGAAATGCGCCCCTGGTTTCTGCCTTGTCCTCCAAAACCCAAAGCAACACCTTCCACCCGCGTCACTCTACACATTTTTTCATCTCTCCATAGAGGTGATCCCCTCTGAGGACAGAAAGTAAAAAAAAGGAGAGATTAAAGGAGGGAAGCTTTGGGACTTTGTCCTGACGACCGTCCTCCCTCCATCCTCATAGCTGCCTATTAGATTATCTTCCACATAGAGACTAGGGCATGAATGTGAAAGTGACTCTAATCAGAGAGAGAGAGAGAGAGAGAGAGAGAGAGAGAGAGAGAGAGAGAGAGAGAGAGAGAGAGAGAGAGAGAGAGAGAGAGAGAGAGAGAGAGAGAGAGAGAGAGAGAGAGAGAGAGAGAGAGAGAGAGAGAGAGAGAGAGAGAGAGAGAGAGAGAGAGAGAGAGAGAGAGAGAGAGAGAGAGAGAGAGAGAGAGAGAGAGAGAGAGAGAACAGAGCCTCAGGACAGCAACACAATTAGACTCAACCAAATCATGAGAAAACCAACATATAAATACTTGATACATTGGAAAGAATTAACCCAAAAAATGTAGCTTAAAAAAAAAAGAAAATAGGCCCTAAACATAGAGTACACAGTGGCAGAGAGAGAGAGAGAGAGAGGGAGAGAGATTGAGAGAGAAAGGATAGAGAGGTAAAGAGAGAGAGATGGGGAGAGAAAGAGGGAGTGGGGAGAAGGAGTTAGAAACAGAGAGAGAGAGAAACAGAGAGGAAGAAAGAGTTGTTGGAGAAAGGAACAGAGGAAAGAAAGGAATGGTTATTTGAAGGGTTTGGGATTTTGTTGTACACCCAAGTGTTCCAGAAACAGTGACCCATCTCTTTGCTCTCAGCCCCACGACACACGTAACTCTGGCTAGCTCTACACAACAACAAAACGTTCGAATTTCTGTCAACCACCATTTTGTGTTTTGTTGTCTTCCTCAGTGCTCCACCGCTGAGTGCTTACTGTAGTTAATAACATCATCCTCAAGAGGACAGGGGTTGATGTATTGTGTCTAAGAGGTACAGTATTTACCTTGGGACCTGAAATAAAATGACCTCTGAAATAAAAAAGCCTAAAATAAAAAAAAATACTACACTGAGAAAGTCTTTAAAAGTGTATTTTATAATATTTCAATTGATCTTTTACTATATTTGGAAATTAATTTGTAAGTGAGAAGAACTCTCTCAACTTCCTATTAATTCAGATTTCCCTCACCGGCTTTTACACACACACACACACACACACACACACACACACACACACACACACACACACACACACACACACACACACACACACACACCCCCAGCCAGGTCATTCAAGATTGAAGTCGAAATTGGACGTCTATCCATGTCCTGAGGACGTCGGGAAATGCATTCAGAACCGGCCACTAGGGGCAACAGTGAGCCCTATTACCATAAAGTAGGCTTGGGTTATTCTAGTCCGTTGTGGACAGGTTAGTGGAGCGTTGTGGACAGGTTAGTGGAGCGTTGTGGACAGGTTAGTGGAGCGTTGGGACAGGTTAGTGGAGCGTTGTAGACAGGTTAGTGGAGCATTGTGGACAGGTTAGTGGAGCGTTGGGACAGGTTAGTGGAGCGTTGTAGACAGGTTAGTGGAGCGTTGTAGACAGGTTAGTGGAGCATTGTGGACAGGTTAGTGGAGCGTTGGGACAGGTTAGTGGAGCATTGTGGACAGGTTAGTGGAGCGTTGTGGACAGGTTAGTGGAGCGTTGTGGACAGGTTAGTGGATAGCTAGAATCCCATGACTCTGGATCAGAAGGTTGTATGTTCAATCCCAGTTCTGGACACTAGTTTCGGTTTTAAACCTAACCCTAACCCTAACCCTTACCTTAACCATTCAGAAAGAATGAGTGTCGAAACGTAATGTTTAAACCTATCCCAAATCTTTACCTTAATTATTCAAAATGAGTGTCTAAACTTAATCCTTCACTTCAAAATTTGACGTTTGTAGAAATGGAACAATACAGAGTGGCAGGAACAACAAAAACCTCTTGAAATTTGATGTAGGAGAACGTGTAGGAGAACGTGTAGGAGAACGTGTAGGAATATCTCATTCTGCAATGAGATTGTGAGAGCGGGCTGCAGCCAATGGTTTAACGCCTCTCCATTCACTCTGTTCCAGACAATATTATCAGCCGTCCTCCCATCATCAGCCTCCACTGGTATGCGTGTGTGTCAAATCAAATCTTATTGGTCACATACACATGGTTAGCAGATGTTAATGCGAGTGTAGCGAAATGCTTGTGCTTCTAGTTCTGACCATGCAGTGGTATCTAACAAGTAATCTAACAATTTCACAACAACTACCTTATACACACAAGTGTAAAGGAATGAATACGAGTATGTACATATAAATATATGGATGAGCGATGGCATAGGCAAGATGCAATTGATGGTATAGAGTACAGTCTATACATATGAGATGAGTAATGTAGGATATGTAAACATTATATAAAGTGGCATCGTTTAAAGTGGCTAGTGATACATTTATTACATCCAATTTTGTATTATTAAAGTGGCTAGAGATTTGAGTCAGTATGTTGGCAGCAGCCACTCAACGTTAGTGATGGCTGTTTAACAGTCTGATGGCCTTGAGATGGCTGTTTAACCAAACAGAGATTTATGGATATAATACATGACTTTTTCTAACAAAAGAACCATGGATTGTCTTCGTTGGACACTTGGGAAGCCATCAGCAGAAGTTCTTCAACAGGTAATTGATTTGTTTTCGCTGTGAAATGTGTTTTGTGTGAACCGTGAAGGCTAATGAATTCATGGTAATGGCAAAAATAGTGAAGGTGCTACCCTCAAACAATCAAATGTGCTGCTTTCGCCGTAAAGCCTTTTTGAAATCTGACAACGCTGTGACATTTCCAAGAAGCAGAGCTTTTGATGACTATGAAACACTTGTATATTGATGCATGTTTAATAATTCAACTTTTGGATTTTGAATTTGGCGCCTTGCATTTCACCTGGTAGTGTCGGGAGTGGGGCGCTAGCGCCCCAGCGCACCTTGCTGCTCCTTAAGAAGTTAAAATCCCCAGCCACAATAAATGCAGCCTCAGGATTTGTGGTTTCCAGTTTACAAAGATTCCAAAGAATTTCATTCAGTGCTGTCGATGTGTCAGCTTGAGTGGGGATATATGCGACTGGGATTATAATCGAAGAGAATTCTCTTGGTAGATAATGTGGTTGGCATTTGATTGTACGGAATTCTAGGTCAGGTGAACAAAAGGACGTGAGTTCCTGTATGTTGTTATGATCACACCACGTCTCATTAATCATAAGGCACACACCCCCACCCTTCTTCTTACCAGATAGATGTTTGTTTTTGTCGGCGCGATGCGTGAAGAAACCAGGAGGCTCTACCGACTCAGATAACGTGTCCTGAGTGAGCCATGTTTCTGTGAAGCAAAGAACGTTGCAATCGCTAATGTCTCTCTGGAAGGCAACCCTTGCTCGGATTTCGTCTACCTTGTTGTCCAGAGACTGGACATTGGCAAGTAGTATACTCGGGAGCGGTGCGCGATGTGCCCGTCTACGGAGCCGGACCAGAACACCGCCTCGTCTGCCCCTTTTCTTGCGCCGCCGTTATTTTGGGTTGCCGGCTGGGATCCGGTCTATTGTCCTGGTTGGTGGACCAAACAGAGGATCCGCTCCGGGAAAGTCGTATTCCTGGTCGTAATGTTGGTAAGTTGACGTTGCTCTTATATCCAATAGCTCCCCCCGGCTGTATGTAACAAAACTTAAGATTTCCCGGTGTAACAATGTAAGAAGCAATACATAAAAAAAACGAAATACTGCATAGCTTCCTAAGAACGCGAAGCGAGGCTGCCATCTCTGTCGGCGCCGGGAGTATGTGTGTGTGTGTGTGTGTGGTGGTTCATCCTTGGATGTTGAGTGTTGCTGTACCATCCCTGTCTATCTCAAAGAGAATCTGAGAATAAGTGGGAGAGGATTTCTAATGCAGCTGGATGTACGAATGACAAGGTGTGGTGTGTGTTTGTGTGCGTGCGTGTGCGTGCGTGTTTGTCCACATAGCTTAGCAAAGGCACCAATCGAGTAATTGATGACTTACCGATGTCACGTTTGAGAGCGAGGCTGTTCACACCTGAACATGATTCACTCAGCTGGACAACAGTGATTCTGTTCACACCTGAACATGATTCACTCAGCTGGACAACAGTGGTTCTGATCACACCTGAACATGATTCACTCAGCTGGACAACAGTGGTTCTGATCACACCTGGGTTCAAATACTATTTGAAATCTTTCAAATACTTTCAGTGTTTGCTTCAGCCTGTCTTGAACGCCAGATGGTCGGGGTTTGGAATTTGTGTATTTTTCTATTTGTTCCAGTGCAACAAAGGCAACCTCAATCAATCACAGATAATGCATTTGCAATGATTTTTTAATAGTATTTGAACACAGGTCTGTTTGTGATGAAGAGAGAGAGAGAGAGAGAGAGAGAGAGAGAGAGAGAGAGAGAGAGAGAGAGAGAGAGAGAGAGAGAGAGAGAGAGAGAGAGAGAGAGAGAGAGAGAGAGAGAGAGAGAGAGAGAGAGTGTGTGTGTGTGTATGTGTATGTGTTTGTGTTAAGATTCCCATTACGATTAAAAGTATGTCCCGGATCCCCAGAAATAGCTCAGCTCTTGCACCTTTAACCCCCCAGCTGAGTATAGGTGACATCAGCTGCTCCTGAACTAACCATCCCACTACAGGGGGCTTGGGACACCTGGGTTGTGTTCAGTTGGCACAGACAGGAGACTGAAACGTGTCCTCCTGTCTGCCTCAAACACACTAGACCTGGGTTTAAGCACTATTTGAAATAGTTCAGTTTGAACGGAACAGAAGAAAACTGAATGAAACAAGGAGGGAGTACTTGAACTTGTCCAATAAGAAAAACGCTATTGTTTTCAGTTGCAAAAATATGCCCTAACGAATGTGAGTATTGTTCCGTTGGCAGCAAATCTGGAGAAAATGTTTAGTAACAGAGACTCCCATCTGCCTCAAAGACATTTCCTGCAATATCAACAGACCTGGATTAAAAATCATACTTGAAATCGTAAAAAATACTTTGAGTATTCGCTGTAGCCTGCCTGGCTTGAGCGGGGTTTGAAATCTTAGCAATTTTGGGACTATTCCATTGGTATAATTAATCCATATGAGCTCTATCAAAACACATATAAAGTATTTGAAATTATTTTAAACCAAGTTAACCCGCCTAGAGTCGGTTGACACACTGGTGTAATTAACCTAAATCACATAACAAAAAAATCCCCATTAAAAGCAGTCACTTTAATCTAAAGATGTGTTGTTTTTTTTCCATTGGGTTGCGTCTCGATCCACCACATCCGCCGACGTCGCCCTTCCGCATCTGCGATGAAAGGTGGCAGAGCTCAAGTGGTGTTTAATCAGACCGTGGAGATAAAACATCTGTAGAGTCTGAACGATTAGACCTACAGAACTATTATGCCCCCTCTATAGAAAGGGGAGACTCTCACGAACATGATGGTGTTCTCTGGGTCTTGTCTGAAGGTAACCAGTTAAAAATAAACGAATATAAGTAGGAAGGTAGTTTTGTGCCTAACCAAAAAAAAGGAGTTATAGATCTGTAAAAGAAAAGACCATTATTATGCTCCAGGTTTTCTAGGGCACTGTTTTGCCAGGGTGACCAAACTCATAGTGCGTCCCAAATAGCACCCTATTCCCTACGTAGTGCACTACCTTT
Organism: Brachymystax lenok tsinlingensis; assembly: GCA_030435695.1. Classification (NCBI taxonomy): domain Eukaryota; kingdom Metazoa; phylum Chordata; class Actinopteri; order Salmoniformes; family Salmonidae; genus Brachymystax; species Brachymystax lenok. The sequence goes on from CM059799.1 coordinate 5,681,924, forward strand.
GACGAGGGTACGTATGTGCTCTGGTCAAAAGTAGTTCACTATAAAGGGAATAGGGCACCATTTGGGAGGTATCCACTGTGATGCCTGAGGACGAGGAGGAGAATGCGAGGCAACATGACTGCTGTACGTAAGGCTGCTGTTACATAAGACAGAGAGAAAGTACAACCCCAGCATTGAACTCTGAACCTCGGAGAAGGGAAAGTGCAGAGAACAGAGAACATGACGTGAGCACAAGGGGAGAGAGAGAGAGAGAGAGAGAGAGGGGGACAGAGAGAGTAGAGAGAGACAGAGAGAGACAGAGGGGGAGACAGAGAGAGTAGAGATAAGGTTAAAATATGCTCCTATCTCTTCTTACTGTAGATTTGAATGGAACGGAATGAAGCGGATTAGGATAGCTGTATCCTGTATGGTTACAACTTCACTTACCCTCTATAATGGATCTACAGTATTATCATATTGCTTAACACAGACACACACACCCACACAACCCCCCTCTTCCCTCACACACACACACTTCCAGGCATCACTCCACATCACTCACCCTTCAGTCGACATTCCCTCTTGGATAGACATGATCATCTCATTTCCCTCCTCCTCCTCTTCCTCCTCCTCCTTCCCCCCTCCTCCTTCTCCTCCTCCTCCTTCTCCTCCTCCTCTTCCTTCTCCTCCTCTTCCTTCTCCTCATCTCCCTCCTCCTCCTTCTCTTCCTCCTCCTCCTTCCCCCCTCCTCCTTCTCCTCCTCCTCATCCTCCTCCTCCTCTTCCTCCTCCTCCTTCCCCCCTCCTCCTCTTCCTTCTCCTCCTCTTCCTTCTCCTCCTTCTCTTTCTCCTTCTCCTCCTCGCTGGTGCAGCACCAGGGTACCTCCAACATCATGACAGGGTCACTAACAATGCCTAACAAGATGGAACAGAGAGTCAATTATAGAGTAGTGTATGTGTATGTGTGCTAATACATCGGACTGTGATACCAATTCTTGCTATACAGTCTGAAACAAACCAATAAAGCAGTGCAGAAACATGGAAAGTTTCCTTTCAAGCCAGAATGTTGAATAGAATTAGAAGTAAACTTACTACACTGGTTGTCTGTGCGGTTGGTCATTCAGATGGTTAAAATGTGATACAAAATATCCACGTGAAAGTATTGTTTACCCAACTTTTATGAGCGCCGGTACTGAAGTTTAAATTTCTATCACCTGGTACATCACCTGCTAAACCATGTAAACACCTGCGAGACTTTGGGTTAGTATGCATGCATTGCGTGCATGTACTTTCGTTTTGTGCACACGCCCTATTTCAAATCTTCTCTTTGGCACTTTGGGATGGACCCCACCTGTCTCGATCAATGAGAGAAGATTTGAAATAGACAAGATGGCGGCGTACACATTGTTGAATTTCTTGATGGAGTAAAACATTTATTTATTTTAATAAACAGAGCATTTTCTAAATTTAAAAGCACCAATTGCACCCGGACACATGTTTTACTGAATTGAGAAGATACATATTTGGGCGGAAACGAGAAAGAAGATAGTTAAGGTTGTTAGAAAATTCTCTGTGCTCCACCAAACAGTACCTATCGTGTAATTTCAAGTGATGGATACCAAACATTTTTGGTTAAATCACATTATCTTATGTAAACATCTGCAGCTAAGGCTTCTGTCAGTCAAGCATTTTGTTAAATTAACTATATCAAGTACTTAGGTCCACTAATGATTATGCATTTTCCTACAATAAAAAAGTTATTAATTTCTCACTTTATAAATGTTAATCACCATTGTTATGTTTCCCGCTTTCGTGACTACTTTCATTCATCTGATGACTGTTATATATCTAATCAACTAACTATGTTGAATTGTTACCCGATTAAATTAATCATGTAACAATTAACTCATTAGGATTTTGGGGCACCACGGAAGAGTTTGTTTAAAGAGTGACCTCTCCTGCATTAAACTCTATAAGATATATATCTATTACATCTATAAACAGTCATCTGATTAATCATTACCTCTTATCATATCATCATTCTGACCAGTCTAATGTTAATTTCGTTACCAAGGCTTTTTATGCACTCTTGTTCAAAAGGGGAGTTCCGTCATGATGACAAGCTCTCTGACCTCACTCGGGGCGTGGCTAGTTACTGTGCAAAGTATTATCAAAAACTATTATCTCATTACAAAACTAAAATCACATTCCTTTCTTAACATAAATACCTTCATCACATACCTGTTATGGCCATACTTCCAAGTCCCAGTATTTCCTCCATAAGATTTTTAATGACATCACAAAATAAATCAACCATATGACATTTGTGTTCCATATCTTTAGGACCAGAGGAAAGAGGTAGACTGCTGATAGTAACCTGCCTGTCCGTCCACCATTTTCAATATTTCAATATGAGATGCTCGTTGTGAGGCGTTGTTACATTTAACTCAATAGTAATACCTAGTTCACTGTAAAGAGTGTTTGATGGTCATTTTTATATTCTTAATTTTTTTTAATTAATTTGGATATTCAAGTAAGTCAACTTCTGAACATTGAACACCTTGCAGTAAGTGACCTGAATTCACCTGAAACAGTGTAGTCCAGCGCCATCCTGCTATCTCCCTTACTGTATTTAGTAATTTATCAGTGTCAAGTTGGCATGAACGATCGGGAGATAGGCGCAGGAATGCTTAATTTTATTTTTTTAATTATACCCCAAATAACAGCGTGCCGTGTAAGGGCACGAAGACCAAACAAACGCGTAACAAAAACACAGGGTTGAAAACAAAACAAAAGAGCGAGGACTACGTTGAAAAAATAACACATGCAGACGTTGATTAACAAATGGGACGAGACCCGTAATCATCTGCGCAATCCACAAGGGCACGAAAGCCCAAAAGACACAGCACAGGTACTCATAAGCCCCAACGGACATTGTAACAATAATCAACAGCCCAATGGAAACCAAAGGGCACACTTATACAAGTACTAATCAGTGGGAATAGGGGACAGGTGTGCGTGATGAAAGATCCGGAGGGATCCGTGACAATTTGGATCCCAATTAGCTGTTGCAAAAGCAGCAGCTACTCTTCCTGGGGTCCTCACAAAACATGAAACATGACATAATACGGAACATTAATAGACAAGAACAGCTCAAGGACAGAACTATAACCAATTTCTTCTTAAAGGCACATGTAGCCTAAATACTGTATCTATGCATACACAAATAAACTATCTAGGTCAAATAGGGGAAAGGAGTTATGCCTCGAGGTGTTGCTTTATCTTTTTTTTTAAACTAGGTTTGCTGTTCATTTTATCAATATGAGATCAATAAGGGCTCTACATAATACTGTACGCTTTCTTGAATTTCTTCTGGATTTGGGGACAGTGGAAAGACCCCTGGTGGCATGTCTGGTGGGATAAGTGTGTGTGTCAGAGCTGTGTGTAAGTTGACTATGCAAAACAATTTGGGATGTTCAACACAATGTTTCTTTCTAAAAAGAAGAAGTGATACAGTCAGTACCTTCACCTCACTTTGACTGACTGACGGTTTAATTAGCAGCGTGACTCATTGATTACCTTACAAAATACTGAACCCACACAGGAAAAGCTTCAGAAAGGTTGGATGGGGATAGGAAAAAAAAAACTATAGCATCTAATGATACTAAAATAAGGATCGACAATGAATAGCTTATCTCTCTCTCTCTCTCTCTCTCTCTCTTCCATCCCTGACAGTCTTCAATGTCTTAGATAGAATTGATGATCCTGTAGGTGCTTTTGTATTGCTTTCACGGTTTGTGTCAGTTTGAGGATGTCATATTAAATATTATTTTCTTTCCATTCGACCCTGAGCTCAGAGAAAGATACTGTGACTCACTCTTGACCTTTAGAGTTAATACAGGTTTGTTCTGCGTGTGTGTTTGTGTGTGTTGTCTTGTAAATGTTGGATTGATTGTTTTGAACAGCTGTGTTTACTGATAGCACTGTAGGATGTTTCAGTAGCTTATGATTGCAATAAATAGCTTTTTTTAAGGATGGATGAACACACATTTGTTGTGTATTGAGATTCTAGTTTGTACCTTTAGTCCACCCGTATCACCCCCCTGCTTATGTAGAGTGCATTTGGAAAGTAATCAGACCCCTTGACTTTTTCCACATTTTGTTACATTACAGCATTATTCTAAAATTGACTAAATCGTTTTTTCCCCTTAGCACACAATACCCCATAATGACAAAGCAAAAACAGGTTTTTAGAAATGTTCGCAAATATATAAAAAAAAAAACAGAAATATCACATTTACATACGCATTCAGACCATTTACTCAGTGTTTTGTTGAAGCACCTTTCACAGCGATTACAGCCTAGAGTCTTCTTGGGTATGACGCTACGAGCTTGGCACACCTGTATTTAGGGAGTTTCTCCCAGTTATCTGGAAATAGCAGACAAAGGGTTGTGAGACATTGGTTTTTGAAACACATGAAAAGTAGGAAGTATACGGAGGGTACGGGGCAACAGAGGACGAACAGCAGAGGGGCTATTGTGGAAGCAAAGTGGCCCGGGCAAAGTGGCCCGGGCCTTACTGAACCCCTCCCAGAGGTCCAGGTACTCCGCAACCCACGGAATGGTGGACAGGTTCGGGACAATTTCAAAGCCCCCAGGAAGATGTCCTGGGGCAGGCAGAGCTGATTTCTGGCAATGGGTGTGGCAGAACGGGCTCCAGGCCACAATGGCACCAGTAGACCAGTTAATAGGCGAATTGTTGCTCCCTCACCGCCGTAGGCCAGGCGAGTGCCCTCCCGGACATCAGCGTAATAATGTACGCTATCTCTGAGCGGTCTGAGGGGAACGAAGAAAGCTGCAGCTCGAAAACGAGGGTACACTGGGCGCGAAAGGGCCGGCAGGTTCTGGAATCTCCATCGTAGCGCTCCGGGGGATGTAAGTGGGGTTCCCGGGAAACCGGGGTGACGGCACTGCTACCAGCTGGGTTACTGGGTGGCTGGGAGGTTACCGTCGTGGTAGGCTGCCTAGTAGGCAACCAACGGAATTGAACTTGCAAAGCGTCCAATACTAGGTTGTGACGTTCGGCCACGTCCTGGAACCCTTCCATCAGACCGCGAAGCAACTCCTCATTACCAATGGTGGCTCCTTGGGAGGAGGTGGCATTGCGGAGCTGGTCCAAGTCTGCTGGGTCAGTCATGGTCAGTTCGTACTATCAGGTATCAAGGTAAGACCCAAGTGCAGACTGTGTGAAGTAACAATGTTTATTGCAACAACATGGGCAGGCAAACGACAGGTCAAGGCAAGCAGGGGTCGATAATCCAGAGTAGTAGGGCCAAGGTACAGGACGGCAGGCAGGCCCAGGGTCAGGTCAGGCAGAGGTCGGTAATCCAGAGTAGGGGCAAAGGCACAGGATGGCAGGCAGGCTCAGAGTCAAGACAGGCAAGAGTCAAAACCAGGATGACGAGAAAAAGAGACAAAACGCTGGTTGACTTGAACAAACTAGACGAACTGGCACAGACAGAAAACAGACAGTGGGGTAGATGGGCGACACCTGGAGGGGGATGAAGACAAGCACAAGGATAGGTGAAACAGAACATCTGGTGGAACATCTGCAAAAAATTTATAAAAACCTTTTTTCGCTTTGTCATTATGGGGTATTGTGTGTAGATTGATGAGTAAAAAATTATGTTATCCATTTTTAGAATAAGGCTGTAATGAAACGAAATGTGGAAACATTCAAGGGGTCTGAATACTGTCCGAATGCACTGTACATTGGAATGCTTGGACTGTCTTGTCCTTCCAAACGCATTAAACAATGCCCACGTTAGTTTCTACTTCCGTCTCATGTCTTGTCCTTATATTATTTGTAATAAGTAATACAGTGTTTTTATACATCAAAACTGGAAGAAACTTTGTCGTGTTTGTGTTCATTATTTTCCGTAGAAAGTCTGAGTTTATTTAGTTTTTTTTTCAGCAAATAAAACGTAAAGCTAGTCAGTCAAGAGTGATGCTAGCTAGCTTCCGCTGTCGATGCAATGAGAGCCTTGAGGGAGAGGAAGAGTTTCTCAGCGGAAGAAAGAGGAATAGCTGTGTGTGAAAAGAACAGAAGAAGGGCAGTGAGTAAAAGGGACCATCTAAAAAGTGTAAAAAAATATAAATAAACTCGGATCGATTTGACAACATCCGGTGAAATTGCAGAGCGCCAAATTCAAAATACAAAAATCGTAATATTAAACATTCATGAAAATACAAGTGCCATACACCATTCTTTAGCTTAGAATCTTGGTAATCGGACCGGTTTGTCAAATTTACAATAGGCTTGACTGCGAAAGCAGAACATTCACCCCGCATACGTCCTGCATAGAAATATTTTTCAAACAGCACAGGCGTAACAAAAAAAAAAAATAGCAATAAAATAAAACACTTACCTTTGAAGATCTTCCTCTGTTTGCTATCCCGAGGGTCCCAGCTACACAATAAACTGTCTTTTTGTTCGATAAAGTCCCTATGTATATCCCAAAGTCTCTGTTTGATTGGCGCGTTTGGTTCAGTAATCCACCCTTTCAACTCGTTCAACATGTAGACAAAGGAATCCTAAAAGTTACCAATAAACTTCGTCCAAAACAAGTCAAACAAAGTTTCTAATCAATCCTCAGGTACCCTAATATGTAAATAAACTATACAATTTAAGACGGAATGCTACATTAAAAGGACATTATTCTACCAAACCCCTGATTATCACAAAGAGATTCAGGTTTCATAAGACAAATCAAGAGGAGGGGGAGTCAATCTCACAGTTTGTGGCTCTATTGAAACTGTTCTTTGAACACTGTGAATTTGGGCGCTCACTGAGTGACTCTATACGGGATAGGTTACTGTGTGGAATGAAACACCTTTTGACTGAGAGTAACTTAACATTGCAGAGAGCAAAATATGTGAGTACATAAATGGAAATGGAAAATAGACACGCATAGCGGTTAAGTGCATCAACCGATAAGGTGTCTACAGATTTAAAAAACAAGGCTACACCTGTCCTTAGTCTTAGTGAATGGACTATACCTGTCCTTAGTGTTAGTGAATGGACTATACCTGTCCTTAGTGTTAGTGAATGGGCTCCACCTGTCCTTAGTGTTAGTGAATGGACTATACCTGTCCTTAGTGTTAGTGAATGGGCTATACCTGTCCTTAGTGTTAGTGAATGGGCTAAATCAAATCAGTCGGAACTAGAAGCACAAGCATTTCGCTACACTCGCATTAACATCTGCTAACCATGTGTATGTAACAAATAAAATTAGATTTCATTTGATTTGAATGGGTTACACCTGTCCTTAGTGAATGGGTTACACCTGTCCTTAGTGTTAGTGAATGGGCTACACCTGTCCTTAGTGTTAGTGAATGGGCTACACCTGTCCTTAGTGAATGGGTTACACCTGTCCTTAGTCTTAGTGAATGGGCTCCACCTGTCCTTAGTGTTAGTGAATGGGTTACACCTGTCCTTAGTGTTAGTGAATGGGCTCCACCTGTCCTTAGTGTTAGTGAATGGGCTCCACCTGTCCTTAGTGTTAGTGAATGGGCTCCACCTGTCCTTAGTGTTAGTGAATGGGCTCCACCTGTCCTTAGTGTTAGTGAATGGGCTACACCTGTCCTTAGTGTTAGTGAATGGGCTCCACCTGTCCTTAGTGTTAGTGAATGGGCTCCACCTGTCCTTAGTGTTAGTGAATGGGCTCCACCTGTCCTTAGTGTTAGTGAATGGGCTCCACCTGTCCTTAGTGTTAGTGAATGGGCTCCACCTGTCCTTAGTGTTAGTGAATGGGCTATACCCGTCCTTAGTGTTAGTGAATGGGCTCCACCTGTCCTTAGTGTTAGTGAATGGGCTACACCTGTCCTTAGTGTTAGTGAATGGGCTATACCCGTCCTTAGTGTTAGTGAATGGGCTCCACCTGTCCTTAGTGTTAGTGAATGGGCTCCACCTGTCCTTAGTGTTAGTGAATGGGCTCCACCTGTCCTTAGTGTTAGTGAATGGGCTCCACCTGTCCTTAGTGTTAGTGAATGGGCTCCACCTGTCCTTAGTGTTAGTGAATGGGCTCCACCTGTCCTTAGTGTTAGTGAATGGGCTATACCCGTCGTTCCAGTCATGAATAAAGATGGAACCATCAGACTCTGGGGTGACTTCAAAGTCACCGTTAATTAGGGTTGTACATTTTCCCAGTATTTTAGAAATGTTCCATTCTGCGATTAAATCACGTCTCCTGGGAAACACGATATTTCTGTCCAAAATCGGAAGTGTCATTCAAAAGCATTATAAAGCATTATAAAGCACATACATAGGCCTATGTCTTTATTTGATTAGGGCTTTGATCTAAAATTCAAGCTTGATGAGCCCTAGTTTAAAGACATTTAATGAGCCCTACATTAAAGACATTTAATGAGCCCAAGCCTTAATGATTGTGACTATAACCAATACATATGCAGTACATAGTGGATTTCAGGAAACAGCAGAGGGAGCACCCCCCTATCCACATCGACGGGACAGGAGTGGAGAAGGTGGAAAGTTTTAAGTTCCTCGGCGTACACATCACGAACAAACTGAAATGGTCCACCCACACAGACAGCGTGGTGAAGAAAAACACTCACAAACTTCTACAGATGCACAATCGAGAGCATCCTGTCGGGCTGTATCACTGCCTGGTACGGCAACTGCTCCGCCCACAACCGTAAGGCTAAGGCTCTCCAGAGGGTAGTGAGGACTGCACAACGCATCACCGGGGGTAAACTACTTGCCCTCCAGGACACCTACACCACCCGATGGCCAAAAAGATAATCGAGGACAACAACCACCCGAGCCACTGCCTGTTCACCCCGCTATCATGCAGTGGTTTCCAACTGCTCTTACGCGCAAGTAAAACTAAATGCATGCTCTTCAACCGATCGCTGCCCACACCTGTCCGCCCGTCCAGCATCACTACTCTGGACAGTTCTGTCTTAGATTATGTGGACAACTACAAATATCTAGGTGTCTGGTTAGACTGTAAACTCTCTTTCCAGACTCACATCAAACTTCTCCAATCCAAAATTAAATCTAGAATTGGCTTTTTATTTCACAACAAAGCATCCTTCACTCATGCTGCCAAACATACCCTCGTAAAACTGACCATCCTACCGATCCTCGACTTCGGTGATGTCATTTACAAAATAGCCTCCAATACTCTACTCAACAAATTGGATGCAGTCTATCACAGTGCCATCCGTTTTGTTACCAAAGCTCCATATACCACCCACCACTGCAACCTGTACGCTCTCGTTGGCCATACCCACTGGCTCCAGGTCATCTACAAGTCCCTGCTAGGTAAAGCCCCGCCTTATCTCAGCTCGCTGGTCACCATAGCAGCACCAACCCGTAGCACGCGCTCCAGCAGGTATATCTCACTGGTCACCCCCAAAGCCAATTCCTCCTTTGGCTGCCTTTCCTTCCAGTTCTCTGCTGCCAATGACTGGAACGAACTACAAAAATCATTGAAACTGAAGACACTTATCTCCCTCACCAGCTTTAAGCACCAGCTGTCAGGGCTGGTCATAGACCCCTGCACCGGTATATAGCCCATCTGTAAATAGCCCAACCAACTACCTCATCCCCTACCGTATTTATTTATTTATCTTGTTCCTTTGCACCCCAGTTTTTCTACATTGCACATTCATCTACTGCACATCTACCATTCCAGTGTTTAAATGCTATATTGTAATTACTTTGCCACCATGGCCTATTTATTGCCTTACCTTCCTTATCCTACCTCATTTGCACTCTTTGTATATAGATTTGTTTTTTCTACTGTATTATTGACTGTATGTTTGTTTTACTCCATGTGTAACTCTGTGTTGTTGTATGTGTCGAACTGCTTTGCTTTATCTTGGCCAGGTCGCAGTTGTAAATGAGAACTTGTTCTCAACTTGCCTACCTGGTTAAATAAAGGTGAAATAAAAAAATCATCCAGAAGGCGAGGTCAGTACAGGTGCATCAAAGCTGGGACCGAGAGACTGAAAAACAGCTTCTATCTCAAGGCCATCAGACTGTTAAACAGCCAGCACTAACATTGAGTGGCTGCTGCCAACATACTGACTTAAGTCCCTAGCCACTTTAAATAATAGAAATATGGATGTAACAAATGTATCACTAGCCACTTTAAACAATTTTGTATATAATGTTTACATATCCGACATTACTCATATCAAATGTATACACTGTACTCTATACCATCTACTGAATCTTGCCTATGCCGTTCGGCCATCGACTCAAATTTCTTGCCACTTTAATAATTAAAAAGTTGATGTAATAAATGTATCACTAGCCACTTTAAACGATGCCATTTATATATTGTTTACATATCCTACACTACTCATCTCATGTGTATATACTGTACTATATACCATCTACTGCATCTTGCCTATGCCGGTCAGCCATCGCTCATCCATATATTTATATGTACATACTCGTATTCATTCCTTTACTCTTGTGTGTATAAGGTAGTTGTTGTGAAATTGTTAGATTACTTGTTAGATACTACTGCATGGTCGGAACTAGAAGCACAAGCATTTCGCTACACTCGCATTAACATCTGCTAACCATGTGTATGTGACAAATACAATGTGATTGATTTGATTTGACATGTGATATCATACGTTATCAAAAACATACAGTATATTATGATATAGGCTACTGCACATTACACACCACAGAAGAACATAGCAGGCCATAGATATATTATGATATAGTCTACTGCACATTACACACCACAGAAGAACATAAAAGCCCATAGATGTATCTAGCTATATGCTCTCTTGGGTAAATAAATGAAACTAGCTCCAGTAGGCTAGTCTTTTAGAGTGTGAACTGTATTGCTGTACTGTATTGTATTCTACTGTATTATATGGACTGGAACTACTCACATCGTTCAAACCATAATAAAACAGGGACAGAACATGCGATTCTGGCGCAGCACATGCAGCCTACAAAGTTACAAGTATTGGCTTGCGGATTTGATTTTAATTATTTTGAAATATAATAGGTCCTATTTGTATAATTAGCAGGCTGACTCAGATTTACCTTTCATCATATTTCCCTTAATGTTATTAGCCTACCTCCTCTTTCTCTATTGTTGCTTCATTCCATCCTCACTTTCAACAGTTAAATTAAATATGTTTTGTTGTCCTGATATTATAGGACTAGAATAAGATGCAGAGTGACGGTCAAATGTGAGTTTTTCCAGCCTTCCATTGAGTACCTGGGCAATGTCATCGACAGTTCGGGGCTCCACAAGTCAAAGAAACCTTCAACCCCGCAGAATGTGAGTCAGCTGCGATCATTCTTATGACTTACTAACGTACTACGCAAAGATTGTGCCGAACCTAGCTAACATGCTGAAGCCACTGCATGAACTGTTGAACGAAACTAAACAGTGGAAGTGGAAGGAAGCCTTCAAGAAAGTGAAAACAGCCTTATCTCAGTCAGAGGCCCTAACCCCCCACTTCAACCCCCCAGTGTGCCATTACAGTTGACATGTGACGCATCGCCTTATGGTGCTAGTGTGGTGTCACACATCATGCCATCAGGTGAAGAAAGGCCAATTGCTTTCGCATCGCGGACGCTAAGCAAAGCCGAGAGCAATTATGAACAGATAGAGAGTAAAGCATTCGCCAAGTGAAAAAGTTCACCCGCAATGATCCATTGATGTCTGAGGTCGTGGACATTCTTACTCATGGGAAAGGAGGAAAGCTGTCGGACAGCCTAAAACCTTACCTAGTGAGGAGAAACGATGCTCACAGTTATGTCTGGATTCTTGCTATGGGACTTTCAAGTCACCATACCGCCGCCACTGAGAAAGCAGTTTGTTTAAAGAACTCCATTCAGGGCACTGTGACATGATGCGAATCACAGAGATTGCACGCAGCTACATTTGTTGGCCAAGCTTGGATGCAGCGTATGGAAGACAAGGCCAAGGCCATGTTCTGGTTGTCAAAAGATGAGAAACATGCCTCAGCTAGTGTCGCTACACTCAGGGGATTTCCTAGAGGAGCATTTCAGCGGAGAGGACCTTTCTAGAACTACGGATTGACAACGCAACTCATTAGCGATAATGGCGCCCCAACTGGTGTCTGAAGAGTTCCGGTCACTTCATGGAAAGCAAAATGGAATCCAGCACATCAAGTCAGGGCCATATCACCCCGCAGAGAATGGCCTCGCCGAAATATTCATCCAGACCAAGAAAAAGACATAAGATTCACAGCAGGAGAGAGTTTTTGCTCGGAACTACTGCAAAGGTTCAAAATGATGGATACCAGCAACAGTGGTCCCACAAACAGGACCTGAGCCCTAAACAGTTCGCGCACTGGAGAACATCTTCCGGAGGAGACACGAGGATCAACTGTTGCCAGGAGCCGACCTCAGAGATGACTCACTTGCGAGCCATCACCCTGAACATCCCCAGCAGCAGCCTACAAATATGTCAAGTGCTCCAAACTCACCTATTGCACCCCCAGTCTGGGCATATGTAACAGTATAGCTTCCGTCCATTTCCTCGCCCCTACCCTGGGCTCGAACCAGGGACCCTCTGCACATATTGACAACTGATACCCACACGCCGCAACTACTTCAAGGTCTCAGAGCGAGTGACGTCACCGATTGAAACGCTGTTAGCGCGCACCCTGCTAACTAACTAGCCATTTCACACCGGTTACACATACACACACCACCACTCAGACTCAGAGACAATGTGACTGTAGACTCACTCACCTGTCACGTCCTCATTACCCTGCAAGAGAAAGACAGTTAGTTCAGAGACCCCAAGGGTTAAGTTTGGAAACCCTCTTTCCCTAGCTCAGGAAATTACAATTCTGAAAAGTTCCATTGTTACATTAAGATTTGTTATTTTAAAAAAAATTAAGAAATACGTTTCTTTACTAATAAAGACTGTAAATAAAATAATATGCAAAACAGTTAATATTTACTTTTTCCTTATGAGGCATCAAAAGTAAAAGGGGGGGAGGAATATGTTGTGCGTTGATATTCTAGTTGTCCTTGTCCTTTCAAGGCACCCGTAATGCTTCTCCGCTTACTTACATTGGAACGCGTGGAATGTCTTGTCGTGTGAAACGCGTTAAACGATGCCCACGGTCATTTCATCTCATGTCCCGGTCCTTATATCAGTTGTATAAGTAATAATGTGCTATTACTGCAACATTCATCCAAACTTTAATATGACAGATGGTCAATTGAAGGCTTGTCAACTTGGTAAAATGATATGCATTTTAACCCAAAGCGTTGGTAACCAATAAGGCTAGTTGGCCAATGGTCTATGTATGAAAGGGTTAACGGAAATGCTAGCGGCGCTCTATCTTTTATCCATAATGTCTACTGAACTGCATCCTCTCAAATCTAGAGAGAGAGTGAGCTGCCTGTGCGCCCTGACACACAAACTGCTGTGCCAATAGGCGCATGGCTATCTAATTAAACTCGTACCACGCAATCCCTCGGATACCCCCATCCATCCCCCTCTTTAAATCCCATTTACCAACTCTCTCTCTCTTATCCCGGTGGAAGCACGCGCCCACCCGACCGTTAGTTGCCTCTCTCTGTCCGCTGGTTGTTGTCTCACGAGGCTTGAGTGTGACGGTGCCACGGTAACATGGTTTGCAGGGCTCAGCCGCAGTAGCAGCATAAGAAGAGGAAGAAGTAGAGACAGTAGTAGCTGTGTGTACCAAGCAGCCAGTCCGGATTCTCTCCCATCTCCCATCTATCGACCGGAGGACGCAGCCAGACTAAGCCGAGCATCCCCTCATCTCCTCCCGTCTCTCTCGCTCCCTCGTCCCGGTCGCGACGCTCGGTGATCAGGAGCTTGCGGAGCTCTCTCTTTAGATAAAGGGTAAGAATTCACGGAATGAATGAATGATGCTTGTTTCCAATCAATCAACACATCTTCGCATCATCCTGAACTGTTTATATCGGCTTTAGAATAGTTAATGGTTTGACAGCGTTGCAGGGGGTTTACGTTCGGAACATCAGCTCGTTATTGTTGATCGAATGCAGCGTGTGTTCTCTCTGAGATATGCTGAAAGATGTGCAAGAAATATATTGATTTCGTCTTGGAGAACCGTTGTTTCCATTATATAGGCCTAATGATCATGTTGTTGTTTTTTCAATTATAGACTGTGCAATGCTTGGACGGTCGCCTTTTCCATATACAATAGACTGCATAAAGCGGATTCAATGCTTGGACGGTCGCCTTTTCCATATACAATAGACTGCATAAAGCGGATTCAATGATTGCAAAACAACAACAATATCATAAATATGATTATAATTTTTTATGAATGAAGATAATCTATTGAAAAGCGGGATAAAATAATGAGATGGGACGGGTGACATCCACGACGCGATGCGCTCCGTGTGCTTCTAGGAATCTCCCTCCCTCTCTCGTCAGAATCTCACGCTGTTCTCTTCTTCTGCCCTCTTCAGACGATGTAATGCTGTTGTTCTGGAATTGTATGACTGTTAAATGTTATAGGTTATGGAATGTGATAGGTTATGATGCGCTGTACAGTAGACTACAGTAGACGGTGTCACAGTGTGTGTGGACGCAGTGACGTTAAGGATTATGGTTTTAATAATTAGCCTATACATGTGGCTCAGAGGCTTATGCTAAGTTAATGCTTTCCTATAGCGGGACGTATATTTGTTATTTAGCCTATCCTGTGTATTCGATGACAGTGATATGGACCTGGGTCTATAGGGTTGTAGCCTACACAATCTAAAGATGGAACAAACATATTAAACCGATGCTTTGGCGTATACTATTTACATGTTATATGATATAGGCCTAATAGCATAGCCTACTCTTTGCAAAAGTCGAAATTAAAATAGCTATTGTATTCTATAATGTCCTCTCGCGTGACGGTTTACTTCCTCCCTGCCTGTTAAAGCCATGACTATAATATTTTATGACTCACGTAAAATCCCTGTTTTACCACTTCATCGATACTTAAGATCAAGGCCGGTAGTGTTTACCGGTAGTTGAATGGCACGGCTGGGGAGAGAGAGAATGAATGGAGCCATCACTGCTGATGCATTACCCGGGGCCGTTTCAAGCGCATGCGTAAGATCTGTCAGTAGCGTGCCATTTTTAATGCATATTATAAATGTGACAGCAAGAGCATTGTCTTTTAGTGCCATCAGTAGCCTAGTTGGATGAAGCTGCCCCTAGACTGATCTAAGGTCAGTTTTTTATACATTGAAATGGTTATTAGGTAAACTCAGCTAATCTATGCTCAGAATTATTTGCATTAGGTACCAAATAAGGTATTACCCGAATGTGCACCGAATGTGCACAAAAAGGGCGATATAATGGAGAAAAAAAAATAACACATTGGCGAACAACAAGGATCTTGATCCAGGAAGGGATTCTCTGCTGTAACCATTTATATGGTATAATCGCCTGAGCCAATTCACCACCCGCTGGAGGGCCTGGCGGTCGCTGACAGACCATTTCCCGTACTAGGCTGTGATGCAATCGGTCAGGACGCTCTCGATGGTGCAGCGGTAGTATTTGGAGAGGACCCGGGGGGGCTGCATGCCAAATTTCTTCAGCCGCCTTAGGAAGTAGAGACGCTGTTGAAACCTTTTGACCTCTCGTTGTTGGTCCATGTCAAGTCCTCTGTGATCTGGACGTTGCGGAACTTAAAACTGCTGACTCTGCTTCCTGAAGTCAACAATCAACTCCTTTGTTTTGCTGACATGATAGAGAGGTTGTTGTCATGACACCACTATGCCAGTTCACTTACCTCCTCCCTATAGGCCGACTCGGGGCGGGTTGGGACTGCAGCCTGGGACAGGGGCGGGTTGAGACTACAGCCTGGGACATGGGCAGGGTTGGAATTACAGCCTGGGACATGGGCGGGTTGGAATTACAGCCTGGGATAGGGGCGGGTTGGAATTACAGCCTGGGACAGGGGCGGGTTGGAATTACAGCCTGTGACAGGGGCAGGGTTGGGACTGCAGCCTGGGACAGGGGCAGGGTTGGGACTGCAGCCTGGGACAGGGGCGGGTTGGGACTACAGCCTGGGACAGGGGTGGGTTGGAATTACAGCCTGGGACAGGGGCAGGTTGGGACTACAGCCTGGGACAGGGGCGGGTTGGGACTACAGCCTGGGACAGGGGCGGGTTGGGACTGCAGCCTGGGACAGGGGCGGGTTGAGACTACAGCCTGGGACAGGGGCAGGTTGGAAATGCAGCCTGGGACAGGGGCAGGGTTTGGACTGCAGCCTGGGACAGGGGCAGGGTTGGGACTGCAGCCTGGGACAGTGGCAGGGTTGGGACTGCAGCCTGGGACAGGGGCAGGGTTGAGACTACAGCCCGGGATGGGGGATGGGGGACAGGGGGGTGGTTGGGACTACAGCCTGGGACAGGGGCAGGGTTGGGATTACAGCCTGGGACGGGGGTAGGTTGAAGATGTCTGAGAAGACACCTGCCAGCTGGTCAGCACACACTCTGAGGACACGGCCAGGGATGCCATCTAGGCCTGCGGCTTTGTGAGTATTCACTCTTTTTGAGAGTTTTTTCTCACGTCAGTCACGAAGAGGGAAAGCACCTGGTTGTCCAGAGCAACAAGAGTCCTCCTGGATGGCTCAGTATTGTCTGCCTCGAAGCGAGCAGCTTTTCAGCTCGTCTGTGAGTGAGGCTTCAGTTGGCACCACACAGCTGGATTTACCTTGTAGTCTGTGATAGTCTGTAGTCCACATGCAACGAGACTCTGAGTGGTCAAAGATCAATTCAAGTTTGAGTCTGTATTGTCTTTTTTGAGTCCCTAATGGATTTGCGTAGCTCATACCTGCTTGCCTTGTATGCGTCGCGCGCTACCTAGTCATCGGAGTTCGTCCTGCTGACATTGAATGCTGCAGTATGGTCTTTCAGCATGGTATGGATATCTCCCTTCGTCCAGGGTTTTTGGTTGGGTACGCCCGGATTGTTTTTGTGGGTACAACATCATCAACACATTTCCTAATGAAGCCTTTGACGGACAATGTACATTCCTCAATGTTGTTGGATGAGTCTCGGGTGGATGAATCTTTGAACATATTCCGTTCAGTATTCTCAAAACAGCGTTGAGTCTGCGTCCTCTGTCCAGCGCCTCACTATTCTCTGTGTTGGTGTGCTCCCTCTAGGAACAGTGAGACGTGATCTGATTGGCCAAAGTGGGGGGTGGGGGATAGCTTTGTACTTGTCATGGATGTTTGTGTATCCACTCCAATCCTCCCCTCCTCCCCTCTCCTCTCCTTTCCTCTCCTCTCCTCTCCTCTCCTCCTCTCCAATCATCCCCTCCTCCCTCCTCTCCTCTCTCCACTCCAATCCTCCTCTCCAATCCTTCATTCCTACCTCCTCTCCTCTCCTCTCTCCTCCCCTCCCTCCTCTCTCCTCTTTTCTCTCATATCCTCCTCTCTCCTCCTCTCCAACTCTCCTCTCTCCTCTCCTCCTCTCCTCTCTCCTATCCTCCTCTCCTATCCTCCTCTCTCCTCGTCTCCTCTCCATTAGTGGGCCTTAAGGAATTGTGCACCCTCTGTACTGATGACCCTGCAAGATCATATCACTACACAAATCCATCCTCTCCTCTCTCCTCTCCTCCTCTCCTATCCTGCTCTTCTCTCCTCCTCTCCTCTCACTACAGTACATCCACAATCTCTCCATGATGGCTCTCCTCTCTCCTCCAATCCTCCAATCCTCCACTCCAATCCTCTCCTCTCCTCTCCTCTCCTCTCCTCTCCTCTCCTCTCTCCTATCCTCCTCTCCTATCCTCCTCTCTCCTATCCTCCTCTCCTCTCTCCTCTCCTCCTCTCCTATCCTCCTCTCATCTCCTCCTCTCTCCTCTCTCCTCGTCTCGCCTCTCCTATCCTGCTCTTCTCTCCTCCTCTCCTCTCACTACAGTACATCCACAATCTCTCCATGATGGCTCTCCTCTCTCCTCCAATCCTCCTCTCCTCTCCTCTCCTCCACTCCTCTCCTCTCCAATCCTCCCTTCCTCCCTCCTCTCATCTCCTCCTCTCGTCTCTCCTATCCTCATCCTCTCCAATCCTCCCCTCTCCTCTCCTTCTTTCCAATCCTCCTCCTCTCTCCTATCCTCCTCTCTCCTCATCTCTCCTCTCCTCCTCTCTCCTCCTCACCTCTCTCCTATCCTCCTCTCCAATTCTCCTCTCCTCCTCTCCAATCCTCCTCTCCTCTCTCCTATCCTCCTCTCCAATCCCTCTCCCCTCTCTCCTCTCCAATCCTCCTCTCCTCCTCTCCAATCCTCCTTTCCTCCTCTCCAATCCTCTTCTCCTCTCTCCTATCCTCCTCTCCAATACTCCTCCCCTCTCTCCTCTCTCCTCTCTCCTCTCCTCCTCTCTAATCCTCCTCTCCAATCCTCCTCTCCTCCTCTCCAATCCTCCTTTCCTCCTCTCTCCTATCCTCCTCTCCTCTCTCCTCTCCTCCTCTCCTATCCTCCTCTCATCTCCTCCTCTCTCCTCTCTCCTCGTCTCGCCTCTCCTATCCTGCTCTTCTCTCCTCCTCTCCTCTCACTACAGTACATCCACAATCTCTCCATGATGGCTCTCCTCTCTCCTCCAATCCTCCTCTCCTCTCCTCTCCTCCACTCCTCTCCTCTCCAATCCTCCCTTCCTCCCTCCTCTCATCTCCTCCTCTCGTCTCTCCTATCCTCATCCTCTCCAATCCTCTCCTCTCCTTCTTTCCAATCCTCCTCCTCTCTCATATCCTCCTCTCTCCTCATCTCTCCTCTCCTCCTCTCTCCTCCTCACCTCTCTCCTATCCTCCTCTCCAATTCTCCTCTCCTCCTCTCCAATCCTCCTCTCCTCTCTCCTATCCTCCTCTCCAATCCCTCTCCCCTCTCTCCTCTCCAATCCTCCTCTCCTCCTCTCCAATCCACCTTTCCTCCTCTCCAATCCTCTTCTCCTCTCTCCTATCCTCCTCTCCAATACTCCTCCCCTCTCTCCTCTCTCCTCTCTCCTCTCTCCTCTCCTCCTCTCTAATCCTCCTCTCCAATCCTCCTCTCCTCCTCTCCAATCCTCCTTTCCTCCTCTCTCCTATCCTCCTCTCCTCCTCTCTCCTCTCCTCCTCTCTCCTCCTCTCCTCTCTCCTCTTCCTCTCCTATCCTCTCTCCTGTCCTCCTCTCTCCTCCTCTCCTCTCTCCTATCCTGCTCCACTCTCCTCCCCTCTCCTCCTCTCCTCTCTCCTCTCTCCTCTCCTCTCTCCTCTCTCCTCCTCTCCTCTCTCCTCTCTCCTCTCTCCTCTCATTACCTCTGTCTACCTCTGACTATAGCCCAAGACTTCTGCTATTTTCTTCCTATTATTTAATCAAATCATGTAAAAAACCTGTTCACTGCGCTGGTCAATATTACTTGTGAGTACTGAGCTTAGTTATTGGCCTCACATCCTTTCGTCAGAACTTTGCATCATACAGGGATGATTTCTGTATTTTGAAAGTTACATATCTTGAAAACTTGATTACTGACAAGCAAAACAATGTGAGACTAGGTCAACAATGGACTAATGAAACAAATACTAAAATATAGTTTCTGGGTGGAATTTTCCTTTATTAAGTCCTCAAGGGTCCTTTCCATTTAGGAGACACTCTCTTATGCCTGAACAGAATCTGGATAATGCCATGCTAGGATTCCCCCCAGCTGTGTCTGTATCTTAAATCTTAACAGACTGAAGGGATGTGGCTCAAATGGTGCCCTGTTCCCTTATGGGCCCTGGTATAGTGCACCAGTGTATATAGGGAATAGTGTGGGATTTGGGATGCATCCAGCGAGTGCAGCTCTCTCTGGGTAGGTTGGAAGGCATTTTACAACCAGCTGTACTGACTGTAGGGGCCTTTTCTGAGAGGCTTTGGAAAGCGTGTTTTTTTCTCTCCTCTCTGTAGCAACATACAGCTACTCTAAGGCTGTGAAAAACACCTCTAAGGACCCTATCCAATTATAAGTGTTATCCAGGATTTGTGGTTAAGGTCAGGAATAATAACATATTTTATGCGTTCCACAGCGATGCTGGCCCATTTTGACTCCAATGCCTCCCACAGTTGTGTCAAGTTGGCTGGACGTCCTTTTTGGGTTGTGGACCATTCAATCCATGTCTCAGAAGGCTTAAAAAACCCTTCTTTAGTAACCTCTACACTGATTTGAAGTGGATTTAACAAGTGCCATCAATAAGGGATCGTAGACTGACCAGGTGAATCCAGGTGAAAGCTGTGTCATGGAAAGAGCAGGTGTTCTTAATGTTTTGTACACTCGGTGTACATTGAACCATAAACAACTAAAAGGGTGTATGAAACTTATTTTGGTATAGCAGTGGATGTGTTTTCATTGAGTTAATATCTCTTTCTCTCTCTTTTGTTAGAATCCATGATAGATATATTCCTGACTTTCTTTAAAATGATTTATTGCATTCTCAAAGAGGACTTGGCGTTAATATTCTGATCGATACGTGTCTTTATTCTGGTCTCTGTACTGAGGGGTCAGTTCTGACAGTGACTGGTGGCTAGCTGTGCTCTACTGCGTGGTCAGCCATCCATCAGTTAACAGGGTTTTGTCAGGAGTGCACGTGCACACGCTCGCGCACACGCACACGCACACACACACACACACACACAGCAGTGGTGCTCTGGCTGCCTGTCACTTTCTACAGCTAAGGGCTGACAGTACTGTGTCATCAGCATGAGAGAGAGAGAGAGAGAGAGAGAGAGAGAGAGAGAGAGAGAGAGAGAGAACAAGAGAGGTCTGATATTAGTACTGGACCCGCTGGAGGAGAATGGAGATTGGAGGAAGGTGAGAGAAAGAGGATAACGAAGAAGAACAGACAAAGAGAGAAATTGTCAAAACTCACCCACGGATTTGGGGAGTTTCTCCCCCATTCTTCTCTGCAGATCCTCTCAAGCTCTGTCAGGTTGGCTAGGGACCGTCACTGCGCAGCTATTTTCAGGTCTCTCCAGAGATGTTTGATTGGGTTAAAGTCCAGGCTCTGGCTGGGCCACTCAAGGACATTCAGAGACTTGTAGTGAAGCCACTCCTGCATAGTGTTGGCTGTATGCTTAGGGTCGTTGTCCTGTGAGAAGGTGAACCTTCGCCCCAGTCTGAGGTCCTGAGCGGTCTGGATCAAGTTCACCAAGCTCTGTACTTTGCTCCGTTCATCTTTCCCTTGATCCCCCAAAAAATAAAAATCTATTGGTTACAAACACGCAATTAGCAGATGTTATTGTGGGTGTAGCAAAATGCTTGTGCTTCTAGTAATATCTAACAAATTACACAACATATACCTAATACACACAAATCTAAGTAGGAATGAATTAAGACTATAAACCTGCAGTTGAAGTCAGAAGTTTACATACACTTAGGTTGGAGTCATTAAAACAAATTTTTCAACCACTCCACAAATTTCTTGTTAACAAACTATAGTTTTGTCAAGTCGGTTAGGACATCTACTTTGTGCATGACACAAGTCATTTTTCCAACAATTGTTTACAGACAGATTATTTCACTTCTAATTCACTGTATCACAATTCCAGTGGGTCAGAAGTTTACATACACTAAGTTGACTGTGCCTTTAAAATTATGTCATGGCTTTTGAAGCTTCTGATAGGCTAATTGACATCATTTGAGTAAATTGGAGGTTTACCTGTGGATGTATTTCAAGGCCTACCAAATTCAGTGCCTCTTTGCTTGACATTATGGGACAATCAAAAGAAATCAGCCAAGACCTCAGGAAATTTTTTTTGTAGACCTCCACAAGTCTGGTTCATCCTTGGAAGCAATTTCCAAACGCCTGAAGGTACCCCGTTCATCTGTAAAAACAATAGTACGCAAGTATAAACACCATTTGTGTCACGTGTGCTCCCTCTCCGGCCTCTAGGTCACCAAGCTGCTCGTATTGGCGCACACCTGTCACCATCATTACGCGCACCGGCGAGTCATCAGACTCGCCTGGACTCTATCACCTCCCTAAATACCTTCCCTATATATGTCACTCCCTTTGGTTCCTTCCCCAGGCGTTATTGTTTCTGTTCTAGTTCATGTCTGTGCGTTGTTTGTATCACGTTACGTTTATTTATTAAAATATTCACTACCTGAACTTGCTTCCAGACTCTCAGCGCACATCGTTACAATGGGACCACGCAGCCGTCATACCGCCAGGAAGGAGACGCGTTCTGTCTCCTAGAGATGAACGTACTTTGGTGCGACAAGTGCAATTCAATCCCAGAACAACAGCAAAGGACCTTGTGAAGATGCTGGAGGAAACAGGTACAAAAGTATCTATATCCACAGTAAAAACGAGTCCTATATCGACATAACCTGAAAGGCCGCTCAGCAAGGAAGAAGCCACTGCTCCAAAACCGCCATAAAAAAAAGCCAGACTACGGTTTGCAACTGCACATGGGGACAAAGATCGTACTTTTTGGAGAAATGTCCTCTAGTCTGATGAAACAAAAATAGAACTGTTTGGCCATAATGACCATCGTTATGTTTGCAGGAAAAAGGGGGAGGCTTGCAAGCCGAAGAACACCATCCCAACCATGAAGCACAGGGGTGGCAGCATCATGTTGTTGGGGTGCTTTGCTGCAGGAGGGACTGGTGCACTTCACAAAATAGATGGCATCATGAGGTAGAATTTTTTGTTGTTGATATATTGAAGCAACATCTCAAGACGTCAGTCAGGAAGTTAAAGCTTGGTCACAAATGGGTCTTCCAAATGGATAATGACCCCAAGCATACTTCCAAAGTTGTGGAAAAATGGCTTAAGGACGACAAAGTCAAGGTATTGGAGTGGTCATCACAAAGACCTGACCTCAATCCTATAGAAAATTTGTGGGCAGAACTGAAAAGGCGTGTGCGAGCATGGCCTACGAATCTGACTCAGTTACACCAGCTCTGTCAGGAGGAATGGGCCAAAATTCACCCAACTTATTGTGGGAAGCTTGTGGAAGGCTACCCCAAACGTTTGACCCAAGTTAAACAATTTAAAGGCAATGCTACCAAATACTAATTGAGTGTATGTAAACTTCTGACCCACTGGGAATGTGATGAAATAAATAAAAGCTGAAATAAATCATTCTCGCTACTATTATTCTGACATTTCACATTCTTAAAATAAAGTGGTGATCCTAACAGACCTAAGACAGGGAATTTTTGCTCTGATTATATGTCAGGAATTGTGAAAAACGGAGTTTAAATGTATTTGGCTAAGGTTTATGTAAACTTCCGACTTCAACTGTACATATGAGGTGAGTAATGCAAGATATGTAAACATTATTAAGTGACTGAGATACCGTATAATAATATAGAATACAGTATATAGATACAGTATCAGATGAGTAATGCCAGATATGTAAATATTATTAAAGTGACTAGTGTTCCATTCTTTAAAGTGGCCAGTGATTTCTAGTCTTTGCCTATAGGCAGCAGCCTCCAATGTGCTAGTGATGACTGTTTAACAGTCTGATGGCCTTGAGATAGAAGCTGTTTTTCAGTCTCTCGGTCCCAGCTTTGATGCACCTGTACTGACCTCGCCTTCTGGATGATAGCGGGGTGAACAGGCAGTGGCTCGGGTGGTTGATGTCCTTGATGATCTTTTTGGCCTTCCTGTGACATAGGGTGGTGTAGGTGTCCAGGAGGGCAGGTAGTTTGCCCCCGGTGATGCGTTGGGCAGACTGCACCACCCTCTGGAGTGCCTTGCGGTTATGGGTGGTGCCGTTTCCGTATCTGGCGGTGATACAGCCCGACAGGAGGCTTTAAATTGTGCATCTGTAAAAGTTTGTGACAGTTTTAGGTGACAAGCCACATTTCTTTAGCCTCCTGAGGTTGAAGACGCTCTGTTGCGCTTTCTTCACCACACTGTCTGTGTGGGTAGACCATTTCAGTTTGTCAGTGATGTATACGCCGAGGAAGCTTTCCACCTTCTCCACTGCGGTCCCATCAATGTAGATAGGGAGGTGCACCCTCTGCTGTTTCCTGAAGTCCACGATCATCTCTTTTGTTTTGTTGATGTTGAGTGAGAGGTTGTTTTCCAGGCTCCCCACTCCCAGAGCCCTCACCTCCTCCCTGTAGGCTGTCTCGTCATCTTTGGTAATCAAGCCTACTACTGTTGTGTCGTCTGCAAACTTGATTATTGAGTTGGAGGTGTGCTTTGCCATGCAGTCATGAGTGAACAGGGAGTACAGGATGGGGCAGAGCACGCACCTATGTGGTGCCCCAGTGTTGAGGATCAGCGGAGTGGAAGTGATGTTTCCTACCTTCACCACCTGGGGGCGGCCCGTCAGGAAGTCCAGGACCCAGTTGCACTGGGCGGGGTTCAGACCCAGGGCCTCAAGCTTAATGATGACCTTGGAGGGTACTATGGTGATGAATGCTGAGCTGTAGTCAATAAACAGCATTCTTACATAGGTATTCCTCTTGTCCAGATTGGATAGGGCAGTGTGCAGAGACTAGTTTCCCAGCCCCTGCCGCTGAAATACATCCCAACAGCATGATGCTGCCACCACCATGCTTCACCGAAGGGATGGTTCCAGGTTTCCTCCAGACGTGACGCTTGGCATTCAGGCCAAAGAGTTCAATCTTGGATTCATCAGACCAGATATCCTTGTTTCTTATGGTCTGAGAGTCCTTTAGGTGCCTTTTTGCAAACTCCAAGTTGGCTGTCGTGTTCCTTTTACTGAGGAGTGGTTTCCGTCTGGCCTCTCTACCATAAAGGTCTGATTGGTGGAGTGCTGCAGAGATGGAAGAACCTTCCAGAAGGACAACCATCTCCACAGAGGAACTCTAGAGCTCTGTCAGAGTGACCATCTGGTTCTTGGTCACCTCCCTGACCAAGGCCCTTCTCCCCCCGATAGCTCAGTTTGGCCTGGCGTCCAGCTCTAGGAAGAGTCTTGGTGGTTCCAAACTTCTTCCGTTTAAGAATGATGGAGGTAACTGTGTTCTTGGGGACCTTCAGTGCTGCAGAATGTTTTTGTTGTACCCTTCCCCAAATCTGTGCCTCAACACAATCCTGTCTCAGAGCTCTACGGACAATTCCTTCGACCTCATGACTTGGTTTTTCCACTGACATCCACTGTCAACTGTGGGACTTTATATAGACAGGTGTGTGCCTTTCCAAATTATTTCCAATCAATTGAATTTACCACAGGTGGACTCCAAACAAGTTGTAGAAACATGTCAAGGATGATCAATGGAATCAGGACACACCTGCTCAATTTCTTGTCACAAAGCAAAGGGTCTGAATACTTATGTAAACAAATTCTTTTGGTTTTTGATTTTTTTTTTACAATTTCTTTGGATTCCTCATGTCTTACTCATTATTAAATAATAATATTTTTATTGAATGTTAAATGAATCCTATAAAATTAAAATGGCCAATTTTGGGTGAAATCAATTAGCTTAATTTCTCAGAGATCAAACTATATTTCAACAAAATAATGTTAAAGGAATGATAATCTTCTCTTTCTAACTACGGGAACGATGTCAGAACGATCTGAGATGGTGGGTGTCACGGTTGACTGAAATGGAATTACATTTTATATTGACATCATTTTGCAGACACTCTTATCCAGAGATACTTACAGGAGCAATTCGATTTAAGTGCCTTGCTCTAGGTCTCACCAACATATTTTTTTCACCTGGTATCCAGCACATAGAGTACAGATTAGTACAGGCTGAAGCAGTGTCGTGGGAAAGGACTAACAGCTAACTAGTGCCTCTCTCTCAGCTCAACCCTCCCAGTGACACCCACACACACCCACACACGGTGCCACATGATCTCTGGTGAAGGGGAAATTCTCGCTTAGAGGGCCTTTCTGATGAAAGTCGTGTGTGTGTGAGTTATTTTTGGCCCCCCTTCGTCACAACAAGCAGGGCCGAGACGTCTATAATGTGGGAAGTTAGCATAGCAGGCTAGACCTCTATAATGTGGGAAGTTAGAATAGCAGACTAGACCTCTATAATGTGGGAAGTTACCATACCAGGCTAGACCTCTATAATGTGGGAAGTTACCATACCAGGCTAGACCTCTATAATGTGGGAAGTTAGAATAGCAGGCTAGACCTCTATAATGTGGGAAGTTACCATAGCAGACTAGACCTCTATAATGTGGGAAGTTAGAATAGCAGACTAGACCTCTATAATGTGGGAAGTTAGAATAGCAGACTATACCTCTATAATGTGGGACGTTACCATAGCAGACTAGACTTCTAGAATGTGGGAAGTTACCATAGCAGACTAGACTTCTAGAATGTGGGAAGTTAGCATTGCAGACTAGACTTCTAGAATGTGGGAAGTTAGCATAGCAGACTAGACCTCTATAATGTGGGAAGTTACCATAGCAGACTAGACTTCTAGAATGTGGGAAGTTACCATAGCAGACTAGACTTCTAGAATGTGGGAAGTTAGCATAGCAGGCTAGATTGAGTTTGTTTCCCAGGCCTTTTCTCTCCCCCAGAATGCTCTTACAGTATATGCTGGATTTGATTTAACCTTATTTGGGCAAGCTGTAACCTCTGGCCCTGGAATGTATGTATGCATGCTTGTGTGTGTGTGTGTGCGTGTGTTTGTGTGTGCGTTTGTGTTTGTGTCACAGGAGCCTGCTGAGAGGAGGACGGCTCATAATAACAGCTGGAACGCAGCAAATGGAATGGTGTTTGTGTTTTTGCCAATACTATACAGACTGTTCTGTCTCCTAATGTGTTATTTTCAACCTGTTCTCAGCGCATTTAGTATTTTTCAGTATGTAAATCTGATATGATACGTTTCCTATGGTATGTATTAATTTATGGATGTACAACCCCCCATTTTCATATGATACTATCACGACTCAGGATATGACCCAGATGCAGACACGGCAGGTGGATAGTACAGTTCTCCGATGATTTATTAGAAACACAGGACAGGCAAAGGGCAGGTTGAGGACAGGCAGAGGTTCGTGATCAGCTCAGAGTCAGACAGGTACAGGACGGCAGGCAGCCTCGTGGTCCGGGCAGGCAGAGGTTCTTGATCAGCTCAGAGCCAGGCAGGTACAGGACGGCAGGCAAGCTCGTGGTCCGGGCAGGCAGAAAGGTCAGAACCGGGAAAAACTAAGAAACAGATCTAGAGAAACAGGAAGGCGGGAAAGCACGCTGGTAAGACCGGACAAGACAAACTGGCAAAAGACAAACAGACAACACAGGTATGAATACACTGGGGATAATGGGGAAAATGGCTACACCTGGAGGGGTTGTAGACAAGCACAAAGACAGGTGAAACGGATCAGGGTGTGAAAGATACTGTATGTTACAAATTAAAATGTGTTTTATATGATCCGAATTTGCAAAACGTACAATATGTAAAAAAAAAAATGCTAAATATACTATTTGTTACGAATTAGCATAACATGTGATATTTTACGAATTCTAGCTAAGTGGCTAACATTAGCTGGGCTAGGGGTTAGAGGTTAGGGTTAAGTTTAGGAGTCAGGTTAAAGAGGTTTAAGGTTAGGGTTAGGGGAAGGGTTAGGATTAGGAAGAGAGGTCTGAAGGAGATTTATAGAGGAGGGGGAGAGAGGTCTGAAGGAGGGTTAAAACCTCTTAAGGATCATAGGGGCGCTAGCGCCCCATTCCCGACAGTACCCAGAGAAATGTTAGGCGCCAAATACAAAATCAAAAAGTTGAATTATAAAACATTAATCAATATACAAGTGTTGCATACTCCTAAAAAGCTTAGACTCTTGTCAATATCACAGCGTTGTCAGATTTCAAAAAGGCTTTACGGCGAAAGCACAACATTTGATTGTTTGAGGATAGCACCTCACATATTTTAAGCATTAGCATAAATCCATAACCAGCGCAGGTCTCACAAAACACATACAAGAGCTAAAATAAATTGCTTACCTTTGATGATCTTCTGCTGAGGGCAATTCGAAGTGTCCAAGCAAGACAATCCATGTTTCTTTTGTTAGAAAAAGTCATTGTTTATATCCATAAATCTCTGTTTGGTTGGCGCGTTATGTTCAGAAAATCCAGTCTACTCGCCCATTGTACAGTGAAGAGAAAACGTTCAAATTATGCCTATCAACTTTGCCCAAACAAATCAAACATAATTTATAATGTAACCTTAGGTATACTTTTATGTGTATTAACGATTATATTTCACATGGATAATATCATAAACAATATAAAAGGAAAATACAGAGGAACGCGCACACGGTCTCGCGCACAAAAAACTCAAGTGACTTCCTCTACCCTCTTACAAACTCTACTTCTGTTCGGTTGTCTTCCATGATAAACGTATGAAACCTTGTCTAAAGACTGTTGACATCTAGTGGAAGCCATAGGTACTGCAATCTGGGTCTTATTTTACTGAGAATCCCATAGGCAGCCATTGAAAGTGAGGGCATGTCACAAAAAAAAGGTTTCTGGGCCTGAGTGGCAGGAATTTTACTTTGGGCACGCCAGACTCTCCAAACTTCAGAATACTGCCCCGGTGCCTATAGAGGTTATAGAGGAGGGGTGTGGGGAGCAAGAAGAGAGGTCTGAAGGAGAGTTATAGAAGCGGGTGAGAGAGAGGTAGAGAGGTCTGAAGGAGAGTTATAGAAGCGGGTGAGAGAGAGGTAGAGAGGTCTGAAGGAGAGTTATAGTAACAAGGTCTTCTCATCAGAGAGCTGGAAAACAGCATGGGAGCCCCTCCTCTATTTATACATGCTTTTTCATCACCTCTGTGAAGAACAACTTTAACATAATTAAGTTCACCTTCCCTCATGCTCTCATTCACAAACAAAGTGTGAGAGGTAGAGGGTGTTCTCCCTGGTTAAGGGGGTCTGTGCATTGCCCAAAAGTCTCATCACATTAATGGGACATTTTCCCTAGCTCTAATATACTATAATATACTTAAAGTTGAAGTCGGAAGTTTACATACACCTTAGCCAAATACATTTAAACTCAGTTTTTCACAATTCCTGACATATATTCAGAGCAAAACATTCCCTGTCTTAGGTCTGTTAGGATCACCACTTTATTTTCAGAATGTGGAATGTCAGAATAGTAGTAGAGAGAATGATTTATTTCAGCTTATTTTTCTTTCATCACATTCCCAGTGGGTCAGAAGTTTACATACACTCAATTAGTATTTGGTAGCATTGCCTTTAAATTGTTTAACTTGGGTCAAACGTTTGGGGTAGCCTTCCACAAGCTTCCCACAATAAGTTGGGTGAATTTTGGCCCATTCCTCCTGACAGAGCTGGTGTAACTGAGTCAGATTCGTAGGCCATGCTCGCACACGCCTTTTCAGTTCTGCCCACAAATGTTCTATAGGATTGAAGTCAGGGCTTTGTGATGGCCACTCCAATACCTTGACTTTGTCGTCCTTAAGCAATTTTGCCACAACTTTGGAAGTATGCTTGGGGTCATTGTCCATTTGGAAGACCCATTTGCGACCAAGCTTTAACTTCCTGACTGATGTCTTGAGATGTTGCTTCAATATATCCACATAATTTTTCTTCCTCATGATGCCATCTATTTTGTGAAGTGCACCAGTCCCTCCAGTAGCAAAGCACCCCCACAACATGATGCTGCCACCCCTGTGCTTCATGGTTGGGATGGTGTTCTTCGGCTTGCAATCCTCCCCCCTTTTTCCTCCAAATATAAAGATGGTCATTATGGCCAAACAGTTCTATTTTTGTTTAATCAGACTAGAGGAAATGTCTCCGAAAAGTACGATCTTCGTCCCCATGTGCAGTTGCAAACCGTAGTCTGGCTTTTTTATGATGGTTTTGGAGCAGTGGCTTCTTCCTTGCTGAGCGGCCTTTCAGGTTATGTTGATATAGGACTAATTTTACTGTGGATATAGATACTTTTGTACCTGTTTCCTCCAGCATCTTCACAAGGTCCTTTGCTGTTGTTCTGGGATTGATTTGCACTTTTCGCACCAAAGTACGTTCATCTCTAGGAGAAAGAACGCGTCTCCTTCCTGCGCGGTATGAAGGCTGCGTGGTCCCATGATGTTTATACTTTGCGTACTATTGTTTGTACAGATGAACGTGGTACCTTCAGGCGTTTGGAAATTGCTCCCAAGGATGAACCAGACTTGTGTAGTTCTACCTTGTTTTTTCTGAGGTTTTGGCTGATTTTCTCATGACGTCAAGCAAAGAAGCACTGGGTTTGAAGGTAGGCCTTGAAATACATCCACAGGTAAACCTCCAATTTACTCAAATTATGTCAATTAGCCTTTCAAAATCTTTTAAAGCCATGACATCATTTTCTGGAATTTTCCAAGCTATTAAAGGCACAGTCAACTTGGTGTATGTAAGCTTCTGACCCACTGGAATTGTGATACAGTGAATTAGAAGTGAAATAATCTGTCTCTAAACAATTGTTGGAAAAATGACTTGTGTCATGCACAAAGTAGATGTCCTTACCAACTTGCCAAAACTATAGTTTGTTAACAAGAAATTTGTGTAGTGGTTGAAAAACGAGTTTTAATGACTCCAACCTAAGTGTATGTAAACTTCAGACTTCAACTGTACATACAGAGGATTTCGCCTTTATTGTCCTGTCCAGATATCATTCTCCTGACTTTGACTTAGTTAATACATACAGTCAGACTCTGACTTAGTTAATTCATACTGACTCTGACTTAGTTAATTTATACAGACTCTGACTTCGTTAATTTATTCAGACTGACTTAGTTAATTTTTACAGACTCTGACTTAGTTAATTTATACAGACTCTGACTTAGTTAATTCATACTGACTCTGACTTAGTTAATTTATACTGACTCTGACTTAGTTAATTTATACAGACTCTGACTTAGTTAATTTATTCAGACTGACTTAGTTAATTTATACAGACTCTGACTTAGTTAATTCATACTGACTCTGACTTAGTTAATTTATACTGACTCTGACTTAGTTAATTTATACTGACTCTGACTTAGTTAATTTATACAGACTCTGACTTCGTTAATATATTCAGACTGACTTAGTTAATTTATACAGACTCTGACTTAGTTAATTCATACTGACTCTGACTTAGTTAATTTATACTGACTCTGACTTAGTTAATTTATACAGACTCTGACTTAGTTAATTTATACAGACTCTGACCTAGTTCATTTAAACAGACTCTGACTTAGTTAATTTATACAGACTCTGACTTAGTTAATTTATACAGACTCTGACTTAGTTAATTTATACAGACTCTGACCTAGTTAATTTAAACAGACTCTGACTTAGTTAATTTATACAGACTCTGACTTAGTTAATTTATACAGACTCTGACTTAGTTAATTCATACAGACTCTGACTTAGTTAATTCATACTGACTCTGACTTAGTTAATTTATACTGACTCTGACTTAGTTCATTTATACAGACTCTGACTTAGTTCATTTATACAGACTCTGACTTAGTTAATTTAAACAGACTCTGACTTAGTTAATTCATACTGACTCTGACTTAGTTAATTTATACTGACTCTGACTTAGTTAATTTATACAGACTCTGGCTAAGTTAATTTATACAGACTCTGACTTAGTTAATTTATACAGTCTCTGACTTAGTTACTTCATACTGCTGTGGTGGTCATAACATTTTTGTCAGCCGGTGATTGTCAAGCAAATAACTGTCGGTCCCACAGTAATGGCCCGTTAATTAACATAAACACATTTAGCATCTCCCGGCTTCCACACTGATGCAGACCTTTGGAACAGCTACATTTTAAAAAGTTTAATAAATCCATGTAATATGGCCTACACCTTCACAATAAATCCATGTAATATAGCCTACACCTTCACAATAAATCCATGTAATATGGCCTACACCTTCACAATAAATCCATGTAATATGGCCTACACCTTCACAATAAATCCATGCAATATAGCCTACACCTTCACAATAAATCCATGTAATATAGCCTACACCTTCACAACAAATCCATGTAATATAGCCTCCCCCTTCACAATAAATCCATTATTTATTTTAGACAGGTCTAAAGAAACATGATATGAAGAAAATGTAGACTATTTCAGAAGAACAGAATAGCATACCCTGAGTTGTCCTGATGTTATGCCCTGATCTGGCTATGCCAAATTGTTGTGGGCTACACTAGTTAATTTAGAAGACAAGATTAGCTTAGAATTCCGTGGCATTATTTTATTTTATAGTATGAAGAATAAAATTGAACAAAGCTGCGTAAAATATAATATTTTCTCCAAATGATTTGAGGGAGTGGGCACATGCAGCTATTCTGTGTTGAGCGGTTAACAAAGAAATAGGTCCTTCTATATGCTTAATTTAGAGTTATTAATGGAACTTTAGTTGTTCTACCAATGTTGGGCTATATTTTTTGATGTTCAATACATTGTAAGACTGCATGATGAGACTAATGATGATTTGAAAAAAGTAGCATGAAAGGCATGAGTTCTGCTTTGTTTTTTTTGCACAGGCTGTACACACTTGATAATGGCGGCATCCCCTTTGTGTGGCCGTAATACCCCCTGAAAAAAGATCCATGTATTTTGCGGCCAGTGGCTGTTGTGCCCTTGGGCTGAATAATAATCATTATGTCATGACTTCCACCGACGGTGGCTCCTCTGCCTGTTCGGGCGGCGTTCGGCGGTCGTCGTCACCGGCCTATTAGCTGCCACCGATCCTCGTTTCCTTTCTGTTGATTGTTCTATTGTTTGCACCTGTTTTGTGTTTTTATTCTAGGGCTATTTAAGCCGGTCAAGCCCGCCTCCTTCAGTGCGGGCTTGTTTCTCTGTTTTGGTGGACGTTCGTGTGTGTCATCATTTTATGCCCGTGTCTGTTTTTGAGCGCCTGTTTGTTTTGTGCGCCTGCCGTGTATTGGGCATTGTATTTCACACGCCGAATTAAAGAGGAGTGTTTTTCCTTACACCGTGCTCTCTGCGTCTGACTCCACACCCACCACTCCTAGCTGATCGTGACAGAAGCCCGCACCAAATCTTCATGGAGTCAGCAGGAGCAGCGACTCCCCCTCTCCCATCTATGGAGGAGCGTGTCCTCCACCACACCACCGTCCTCCACCGGATCGGGTCGGCAATGGACCAGATGATGGAGAGAATGGACCGATGGGAGAGGGGTGGTCTCCTTCCTCGCCCACTCAACCTTCCCGCCTCAACAGACTCCTTCGGCGGCGTCCGGATCCAGCACGCTCCGTCTCGCCCCCCCTAAGGAGTACAATGGTACGGCGGCTGGATGTAAGGGGTTCCTGCTCCAGTTGGAGCTGTACCTGGCTACCGTCCGCCCGACGCCCTCTGGGGAGGAGAGCGTGAGCTCCCTCGTCTCCTGTCTGACGGGTAGAGCCCTGGAATGGGCCAACGCAGTATGGGATGGCCCAGACTCCGCCAAGGACAACTACCCGGAGTTCGCCCGCCGTTTCCGGGCCGTGTTCGACCACCCACCAGAGGGCCGAGCGGCGGGTGAACGGCTGTTTCACCTTAGACAGGAGACGAGGAGTGCGCAGGACTTTGCTCTAGAGTTTCGGACCCTGGCTGCTGGAGCGGGGTGGAACGACCGGGCCCTGATCGACCACTACCGTTGTAGTCTCCGGGAGGATGTCCGCAGGGAGTTGGCGTGTCGAGACGCTACCCTCTCCCTTGATGAGCTGATCGACATGTCCATACGACTGGACAACCTGCTGGCGGCTCGCGGACGGTCGGGAAGGGCCCTGTTTGTTCCACCTTCCGAACCTTCCGCTCCTATCCCCATGGAGTTAGGGGGGCAGCATCGAGGGGAACCGGAGGAGGAGGCCAGTTGTGGTCGGAGAGGACACACTGCCGATCGTTGCTGGGGGAGTCCCTCTGGGAATCGAGAGGGCAGGCGGAGCACTGCTCGGTCACCCCAGGTGAGTCGGCACCAGACTCACTCAGAGCTCCCTGTTGGTCACATGTTTGTATTAATCTCTTTCCTGAGTTTTTCCCTCTCTCCAGCATAAGGCGCTAGTCGATTCAGGCGCAGCTGGGAACTTTATTGATCGCGGACTCGCCTCGAGACTAGGTATTCCGCTAGTATCGATAGATCAACCCATCCCCGTTCACTCCCTAGATAGCAGACCGTTAGGGTCAGGGCTGGTCAGGAGGCCACGGTTCCGCTGGACATGGTAACGCAGGGGGGTCATGGGGAGCGGATTAGTCTATACCTCATTGATGCGCCTGCGTTTCCAGTGGTGCTGGGGATTCCCTGGCTGGCTAAGCACAACCCTATGATTTCGTGGAAACAGGGGGCTCTCCAGGGGTGGTCCGAGGAGTGTTCAGGTAGGTGTGATGGAATTTCCATCGGTGCCACAACGGTGGAGAGTCCAGACCAGGTTTCCACTGTGCGCATTCCCTCTGAATATGCCGATTTGGCTATCGCCTTCTGTAAAAAGAGAGCGACCAAATTACCACCTCAAAGACGAGGGGATTGCGCGATAAACCTCCAGGTAAACGCGACACTTCCCAGGAGTCACGTGTACCCGTTGTCACAGGAGGAGACAGTGGCTATGGAGACCTATATCACTGAATCTCTGCGACGGATACATTCGGCCCTCCGTATCACCCGTCTCCTCGAGTTTCTTTTTTGTGAAGAAAAAGGAGGGTGGTCTGCGCCCGTGCATTGATTATAGAGGTCTAAATGCCATCACAGTGGGATTTAGTTACCCGCTACCTCTCATTGCTACGGCGGTTGAATCATTTCACGAGTGCGTTTTTCACAAAACTGGACCTCAGGAGTGCTTATAATCTGGTGCGTATCCGGGAGGGAGATGAGTGGATGACAGCGTTTAGTACTACATCTGGTCATTATGAGTACCTCGTTATGCCGTATGGGTTGAAGAATGCTCCCGCCGTCTTTCAATCTTTCGTGGACGAGATTCTCAGGGACCTGCACGGGCAGGGTGTGGTGGTGTATATAGATGATATATTGATCTATTCCGCCACACGCAGCGCGCATGTGTCTCTGGTGCGCAAAGTACTTGAGTGACTGCTGGAGCATGACCTGTACGTCAAAGCGGAGAAATGTGTGTTTTCCAAACGAGCCGTTTCCTTCCTGGGATATCGCATTTCCACTTCTGGGGTGGTGATGGAGTGTGACCGCATTACAGCCGTGCGTAATTGGCCGACTCGACTACGGTAAAGGAGGTGCAGCGGTTTTAGGGTTTGCCAATTACTACCAGAGGTTTATCCGGGTTTTGGTCAGGTGGCTGCTCCCATTACCTCACTGCTGAAGGGGACCGGCTCGGTTGCGGTGGTCGGCGGAGGCGGACAGAGCTTTCAGTAGGTTGAAGGAGCTGTTTACTAACGCGCCCTTGCTGGCTCATCGGACCCCTCTTTGGCGTTCATAGTGGAGGTGGACGCGTCGGAGGCTGGTGTTGGAGCCGTGCTATCACAGCGCCCACGAAACTCCGTCCCTGCGCTTTCTTTTCAAGGAAGCTCGGCCCGGCGGAGCGTAACTATGACGTGGGGGACCGGGAGTTGTTAGCTGTGGTCAGAGCCCTGAAGGTGTGGAGACATTGGCTTGAGGGGGCTAAGCACCCTTTTCTCATCTGGACTGACCACCGTAATCTGGAGTATATCCGGGCAGCGAGGAGACTGAATCCGCGGCAGGCTAGGTGGGCCATGTTTTTTACCCGCTTTCAGTTCAAGATCTCCTATAGGCCAGGTTCCCAGAATACTAAGGCCGACGCGCTGTCCCGTCTCTATGACACCGAGGAGCGGTCCATCGAGCCTACTCCCATACTTCCTGCTTCGTGTCTGGTGGCACCGGTGGTATGGGAGGTGGACGCGGACATCGAGCGGGCACGGCGGTTGAAACCTGCG
Organism: Brachymystax lenok tsinlingensis; assembly: GCA_030435695.1. Lineage (NCBI taxonomy): Eukaryota > Metazoa > Chordata > Actinopteri > Salmoniformes > Salmonidae > Brachymystax > Brachymystax lenok. Next base: position 5,717,760 of record CM059799.1, read on the forward strand.
CCGCCTCAGTGTCCTACGGGTCGCCAGTACGTGCCGCTCGGTGTTCGTGACAAATTGATTCGATGGGCTCATGTGCTACCCTCTTCGGGTCATCCTGGTATTGAGAGGACAGTGCGGGGTCTTAGGGGGAAATACTGGTGGCCCACGTTGGCTAAGGACGTAAGGTTTTATGTCTCCTCCTGTTCGGTGTGAGCTCAGAGTAAGGCTCCTAGACACCTGCCTAGAGGGAAGTTACAGCCCCTCCCCGTTCCACAACGGCCATGGTCTCAGCTGTCGGTGGATTTCCTCACGGATCTTCCTCCGTCCCAGGGGAACACCACGATCCTGGTCGTTGTGGATCGGTTCTCTAGTCCTGTCGTCTCATCCCGTTGCCCGGTCTCCCTACAGCCCTACAGACTGCGGAGGCCCTGTTTACTCACGTCTTCCGGCACTACGGGGTGCCTGAGGACATCGTTTCTGATCGGGGCCCCCAGTTCACGTCCCGAGTGTGGAGGGAGTTTATGGAGCGTCTGGGGGTCTCGATCAGCCTGACCTCAGGTTTCCACCCGGAGAGTAATGGGCAGGTGGAGAGAGTGAACCAGGAGGTTGGTAGGTTTCTGCGGTCGTATTGCCAGGACCGGCCCGGGGAGTGGGCGAGGTACGTCCCATGGGCGGAGGTGGCGCAGAACTCACTCCGTCACTCCTCTACCAACATGTCACCGTTCCAGTGCGTGTTGGGCTACCAGCCGGTCCTGGCACCATTCCATCAGAGCCAGACTGAAGCTCCTGCGGTGAAGGAGTGGGTGCAGCGCTCAAAGGAGACCTGGAGAGCCGTCCAGGAATCATTAAAACAGGCTGGTGGGCTACAGAAGAGGAGCGCTGACCGTCACCGCAGTGAGGCCCCGTGTTCGCACCGGGGACCGGGTCTGGCTCGACCGGAACCTGCCCTCCGCTTGCCCTGCCGGAAGCTGGGGCCGCAGTATGTGGGGCCATTTAAAGTCCTGAGGAGGATAAACGAGGTGTGTTATAGGCTACAGCTTCCATCTTACTACCGCATTAACCCCTCGTTTCATGTGTCTCTCCTCAGGCCGGTGGTAGCTGGTCCCCTGCAGGAAGGTGAGGTGCTGGAGCCCCCTGGACATCGAGGGTCCCGGCGTACACAGTCCGCTCCATTCTGGACTCTAGGCGCCGGGTGAGGGGCCTGCAGTACCTCGTGGACTGGGAGGGGTACGGCCCGGAGGAGAGGTGCTGGGTACCGGTGACGGACATCTTGGATCCGTCACTACTGGCGGAGTTTCACCGCCTTCACCCGGATCGCCCTGCGCCTCGCCCTCCGGGTCGTCCTCTAGGCCACTGTCGGCGCGCTGCGGGAGCCGCGCGTCAGGGGGGGGGTACTGTCACGACTTCCACCGACGGTGGCTCCTCTGCCTGTTCGGGCGGCGTTCGGTGGTCGTCGTCACCGGCCTATTAGCTGCCACCGATCCTCGTTTCCTTTCTGTTGATTGTTCTATTGTTTGCACCTGTTTTGTGTTTTTATTCTAGGGCTATTTAAGCCGGTCAAGCCCGCCTCCTTCAGTGCGGGCTTGTTTCTCTGTTTTGGTGGACGTTCGTGTGTGTCATCATTTTATGCCCGTGTCTGTTTTTGAGCGCCTGTTTGTTTTGTGCGCCTGCCGTGTATTGGGCATTGTATTTCACACGCCGAATTAAAGAGGAGTGTTTTTCCTTACACCGTGCTCTCTGCGTCTGACTCCACACCCACCACTCCTAGCTGATCGTGACACATTAAAAGTCCCTTCTCCCGGCTGCGTGCCAAAACACCCCTCCCTCACATGGCTTTCCGTGATCAGGTCTTTCTCACAGGCTACAAGTGAAGACAGACACATCGGGGACTCAACTGCACGCATCCTTATTCAATTCCGAGGCGCATATTAAATATATTGGAAGAACTGTCCCCATTTTACTTTTCGTCCAGCCAACAAGATGAGTAGCAAAATCACTAGCCTATGTCAATCTACTATCCCTCATAGTACAAAAATACTATAGGAGACGTATTGTATTCTGTGCGAGGAAATAAATATTCCAAACATAGTCTTGGGACAGTTGTGCGATGCGATAGATCCCATATTAATACAACCACTAGCGTCAACAAACCTTTTCTTATGTAATGAGGCTGACGCAACAGATCAGAACGACTAGCTTAAAATGTGAGAAACTATTAGTCTATTTCTTCACATTATAAGCGCAGCAATTCGCACACGGCAGTAGAATATATTCGCAAATGTTCCGTTAGCAGGAAAACATAATTCTCAAAAAAAAGCATGTAATGCTTTTAGTATAAAGGTGTATTTTGATGGTGATAATGATCTTCCACAAACTAGAAACTAATAGGCTGCTTATAAATGCCAGTTAGACTCTACACCCCTTGTAAAGCAGATCAATGTGCTTCATTTTAAGAAATGATTTGGCCACTTTAGTTGAGATACAAATCGTATCAAAACATATAGGTCTATGGGCTAGGCTACATGAGGTGTGATACTAACCTTATTAAAACATATAGGTCTATGGGCTAGGCTACATGAGGTGTGATACTAACCTTATCAAAACATATAGGACTATGGGCTAGGCTACATGAGGTGTGATACTAACCTTATTAAAACATATAGGACTATGGGCTAGGCTACGTGAGGTGTGATACTAACCTTATTAAAACATATAGGTCTATG